>CM048846.1:104994218-105094218 GCA_026545225.1 Cornus controversa | reverse complement strand
TGTTACATAATTCATTATTTGTTGTATAGTTAGTTAATTAAATTTTTTCTTATGCCACATAGTTTGTTTTGAATTAAATTATTATTTTGATACATAGTTTCTTAGATATTTGTTGAATAAATTATTATTCATTCTACATATTTTATTATTAGTTCAATTGTTTTTTAAAATAAATTATAATTTATGCTACATAGTTCAATACTAATTAGATAGTTTACTAGATATTTGTTAAAAAAATTATTATTCATGGACAATAGTTTATTACTTGTTACATAGTTTGTTAAATAAATTAATATTTATCTTACATAGTACATATTATTAGTTATATGTTTGTTATATAAATTATTATTTATCCAACATATATCATTATTAAATACATTGTTTCTTAAGCAAATTATTATTTATGATACGTAGTTGATATTTGATAATAATTTATTACTTATGCCACATAGTTTCTTGTTAATTACATAGTTTGTTTAATAAATTTTTATTTGAGTTACAATTTTTATAATTCATAATAAATTATTATCTATACACATACTTTATTTTTAATTATAGAGTTTGTTAAATAAATTTTTATTTATGTTACATAATTCATTATTTCTTGTATAGTTAGTTAATTAATTTTTATCTTATTTTACATAGTTCATTTATACTTAAATTGTTTGCTAACTAAATTATTATTTCTGCCGCACAATTTTTTATTAATTAGTTGTTTGTTGAGTAAATTATTAACTATCCAACATAATATGTTTTTACTTAGATATTTGTTGAATAAATTGTTATTTATCCTATATAGTCACTATTAATAAAATATTTGTCAAAATTTTTTTTATTCTTGTTACATAGTTTACTAGATATTTTTCAAAAAAATTATTATTCGTGGACAGTAGTTTATTACTTGTTACATAGTTTGTTAAATAAATTAATACTTATGTTACATAGTTTATTATTAGTTATATATTTGTTAGATAAATTATTATTTATTCGACATATATCATTATTAAATACATTATTTCTTAAGCAAATTATTATTTATGATACGTAGTTGATATTTGATAATAGTTTATTATTTATTCTACATAGTTTATTTTTTTAATTACATAGTTTGTTTAATAAATTATTATTTGTGTTACATAGTTTATAATTCATAATAAATTATTATTTATACACATAGTTTATTACTAATTATATAATTTGGTAAATGAATTATTATTTATGTTACATAATTCATTATTTGTTTTATAGTTAGTTAATTAAATTGTTTCTTATGCTACATTGTTTGTTTTGAAATAAATTGTTCATTAATTAATTAAATTATTATTTTGATACATAGTTTGTTAGATATTTGTTGAATAAATTATTATTCAATCTACATATTTTATTATTAGTTAAATAGTTTGTCAAATAAATTATTATTTATGCTGCACAAGTTAGTATAAATTAGAAATTTGTTGAATAAATTGTTATTTTTTCTGCATAGTTTATTATTATTTACATGGTTTATTAAATAAAAAATTATTTATGCAATATAGTTTATTCTTATTACAAAGTTTTTAAAATAAATTATTAATAATGATACATAGTTTGTATTTAATAGTAAATTATAATTTATACAATCTAGTTTACTATTAATTACAAAATTTGTTAAATAAATTATTGTTTATACTGGACAGTTCATTATTAGTTAAACTTTTGTTAAATAAATTATTATTTATGCTACATAGTTCAACATTAATTAGATATTTGTTGAATAAATTTTTATTTATATTACATAATTCATTATTAGATACATTCTTAGTTATATAAATTATTATTTATGTTGCATATTTTATTATTAATTAGTTGTTTGTAAATAAATTATTAACTATGCCACATAATTTATTATTAGTTAAATATTTGTTGAGTAAATTGTTATTTATGAGATATAGTCATTATTAATAAAATATTTTTTAAATAAATTATTATTTTTGCTACATATTTTACTTGATATTTGTTAAATAAATTATTTTTCATGCACAGTGGTTTATTACAAGTTACATAGCTTATTATTAATTATATATTTGTTATATAAATTATTATTTATTCTACATATTTCATTATTAAATACATTGTCCTTAAGTAAATTATTATTTATGATGCATAGTTGATATTTAATAATAAATTATTATTTTTGTTACATAATTACTTATTTGTTGCATAGTTAGTTAATTAAATTGTTTCTTATTTTACGTAGCTCATTTCGAGTTAAATTGTTTGTTAAATAAATTATTATTTGTGCTTCATAATTTATTATTAATTAGGTGTTTGTTGAGTAATTAATTATTAACTATTCTACATAATATATTTGTACTTAGATATTTGTTGAAGAAATTGTTATTTATGCTATATAGTCATTATTAATAAAAAATTTGTTGAAAAAATTATTATTCTTGTTACATAGTATACTAGAAATTTGTTAAATAAATTATTATTCATGGACAATAGTTTATTACTTGTTACATAGTTTGTTAAATAAATTATTATTTATGTTACTAGTTTGTTATTAGTTATATTTTTGTTATATAAATTATTATTTGTGCTATATATTTCATTTTTAAATACATTGTTTCTTAAGAAAATTATTATTTATGATATGTAGTTGATATTTAATAATAGTTTATTATTTATGCTACATAATTTCTTGTAAATTACATAGTTTGTTTAATAAATTATTATTTATGTTACATAATTTATAATTCATAATAAATTATTATTTATACACATAGTTTATTACTAATTATATTTTTTGTTAAATAAATAACTATTTATGTTACATAATTCATTATTTGTTTTATAGTTAGTTAATTAAATTGTTTCTTATGATACATAGTTTGTTTTGAATTAAATTGTTTATTAATTAAATAAATTATTATTTTGATACATAGTTTCTTAGATATTTGTTGAATAAATTATTATTCATTCTAAATTTTTTATTATTAGTTAAATAGTTTGTTAAATAAAATATTATTTATGCTATACAACTTACTATTAATTATAAATTTGTTGAATAAATTTTTATTTATACTGCATAGTTTATTATTACTTACATGGTTTATTTAATAAACTATTATTTATGCAATATAGTTTAATATTATTGCAAAGTTTGTTAAATAAATTATAAATAATGCAACATAATTTGTATTTAATAATAAATTATAATTTATACAATCTAGTTTGCTATTAATTACATAATTTGTGAAATAAATTATTGTTTATACTACATAGTTCATTATCAATTAAACTTTTGTTATAAATTATTATTTATGCTCCATAGTTCAATATTAATTAGATATTTGTTGAAGAAATTTTTATTTATGTACATTGTCCTTAAGTAAATTATTATTTATGATACATAATTGATATTTAATAATAAATTATTATTTATGCTACATATTTTCATGTTCATTAAATAGTTTGCTTAATAAATTATTATTTATGTTATAGAACCTATAATGGATAATAAATTATTATCTATGCACATAGTTTACTTTTAATTATATATTTTGTTAAATAAAGTAGTATTTATGTTACATAATTCCTTATTTGTTGCATAGTTAGTTAAGTAAATTGTTTCTTATTTTACATAGTTGATTTTGAGTTAAATAAAATATTATTTGTGCTGCGTAATTTATTATTAATTAGGTGTTTGTTGAGTAAATTATTAACTATGATACAAAATTTATTTTTATTTAGATATTTGTTGAATTAATTGTAATTTATGCTATATAGTCATTATTAATAAAATATTTGTTAAAAAAATTATTATTCTTGTTAGATAGTTTACTGGATATTTGTTAAGTAAATTATTATTCATGGACAATAGTTTATTACTTGTTACATGGTTTGTTAAATAAATTAATATTTGTCTTACATAGTATATATTATTAGTTATATGTTTGTTATATAAATTATTATTTATGCAACATATGTCATTATTAAATACATTGTTTCTTAAGCAAATTATTATTTGTGCAACATATATCATTATTAAATACATTGTTTCTTAAGCAAATTATTATTTATGATACGTAGTTGATATTTGATAATAATTTATTATTTATGCTACATAGTTTCTTGTTAATTGCATAGTTTGTTTAATAAATTATTATTTGAGTTACATAATTTATAATTCATAATAAATTATTATTTATACACAAAGTTTATTATCAATTATATAGTTTGTTAAATAAATTATTATTTATGTTCCATAATTCATTATTTGTTGTATAGTTTGTTAAATAAATTATTATATATGTTACATAATTCATTATTTGTTGTATAGTTAGTTAATTAAATTGTTTCTTATGCTACGTTGTTTGTTTTGAATTAAATTGTTTATTAATTAAATAAATTATTATTTTGATACATAGTTTCCTAGATATTTGATGAATAAATTATTATTCATTCTACATATTTTATTATTAGTTAAATGGTTTGTTAAATAAATTATTATTTATGCTTCACAACTTATTATTAATTAGAAATTTTTTGAATAAATTTTTATTTATGCTGCATTGTTTTATTATTACTTACATGGTTTATTAAATAAACAATTATTTATGCGTTATAGTTTATTATTATTACAAATTTTTTTAAATAAATTATAAATAATGCTACATAGTTGATATTTAATAATAAATTATTATTTATGCTACAAATTTTCATGTTCTTTAAATAGTTTGTTTAATAAATTATTATTTATGTTATAGAGTTTATTATGGAAAATAAATTATTAACTATGCACATAGTTTACTTTTAATTAGATATTTTGTTAAAAAAATTATTATTTATGTTAAATAATTCCTTATTTGTTGTATAGTTAGTTAATTAAATTATTTCTTATGGTACATTGTTTGTTTTGAATTAAATTGTTTATTAATTAAATAAATTATTATTTTGATACATAGTTTCTTAGATATTTGTTGAATAAATTATTATTCATTCTATATATTTTATTATTAGTTCAATTGTTTTTTAAAATAAATTATTATTTATGCTACATAGTTCAGTACTAATTAGATATTTGCTGAAGAAATTTTTATTTATGCTACATAATTCATTATTAGTTACATTCTTAGTTATATAAATTATTATTTATGTTGCATATTTTATTATTAATTAGGTGTTTGTAAATAAATTATTAATTATGTCACATAATTTATTATTAGTTAAATATTTGTTGAGTAAATTGTTATTTATGAGATATAGTCATTATTAATAAAATATTTTTTTAAATAAATTATTATTTTTGCTACATATTTTACTTGATATTTGTTAAATAAATTATTATTCATGCACAATGGTTTATTACAAGTTACATAGTTTTTTATTAATTATATATTTGTTATATAAATTATTACTCATTCTACATATTTCATTATTAAATACATTGTCCTTAAGTAAATTATTATTTATGATACATAGTTGATATTTAATAATAAATTATTTTTTATGCTACATATTTTCATGTTCATTAAATAGTTTGTTTAATAAATTATTATTTATGTTATAGAATTTATAATGGATAATAAATTATTATCTATGCACATAGTTTACTTTTAATTATATATTTTGTTAAAAAAAATATTATTATTTATGGTACATAATTCCTTATTTGTTGCATACTTAATTAAGTAAATTGTTTCTTATTTTACATAGTTGATTTCGAGTTAAATAAATTATTATTTGTGCTGCATAATTTATTATTAATTAGGTGTTTGTTGAGTAAATTATTAACTATGCTACATAATTTATTTTTATTTAGATATTTGTTGAATAAATTGTAATTTATGCTATATAGTCATTATTAATAAAATATTTGTTAAAAAAATTATTATTCTTGTTGGATAGTTTACTAGATATTTGTTAAATAAATTATTATTCATGGACAATAGTTTAGTACTTGTTACATAGTTTGTTAAATAAATTAATATTTATCTTACATAGTATATATTATTAGTTATATGTTTGTTATATAAATTATTAATTATGCAACATATATCATTATTAAATACATTGTTTATTAAGCAAAATATTATTTATGATACGTAGTTGATATTTGATAATAATTTATTATTTATGCTACATAGTTTCTTGTTAATTACATAGTAGTTTTAATAAATTATTATTTGAGTTACATAGTTTATAATTCATAATAAATTTTGTTTTTACATTCATAAATAACCATTTACTAAACAAATTCCAAATACTCTATGTAGCGTATATAATAATTCTTTTAACAAACTTTGTAAGTAATATATTTTTTTAAATGGATCGATAATTTGATATAAATTCGTGAATAAGTAGCTTTTTACATTATTTAATTTTACAATATAAAATAAACTGACTATAATGATTAATGCTAATTTTAAAAAACATATAGTATGTATCATAAATAATAATTTGTTTAAGAAAAATATAAGCAATAATAAAATATGTAGCTTAAATAATAATTTATTTATCAAACAATGCAATTTATAAAAAACTGTGTTGCATAAATAGTAATTTATTTGATAAATTATGGAACTAATAATAAACTAGGTAGCATAAATAACTATTTATCCAAAAAAAATTATAATTTATTTAACTTACAATGTAGTCTAAATACTAATTTATTTAATAAACTATGCATAAAATATTCAACTATGACGCATAAATAATCATTTATTAAAAAAAAAATTTTAATTGATAAATAATGAAAATTTTAATAAAAATAAATTATGTACCATAAATAGTAATTTATTTAACTAAAATATAATTGATAATAAGCTATGTTGTATAAATATTAATTTATTTGACAAATTATAATTAATAATAAAATGTGTAGTACAAAGAATAATTTATTTAAAGCACTATGTAATTAATATTAAAATATGTAGCATAAATAATAATTTATTTAACAAATTATGAAATTAAAAATGAACTATGTTGCATAAATAATAATTTATTTAACAAACTATGAAATTAATAATAAACTTTGTAGCATAAATAATAATTTATAATTAAACTCTGCAATTAATTTTCTAATATATAACATTAGTAATCATTTATTTAATGAATATATAATTTATAATTTGTTATGTTTTTACATTCATAAATTATCATTTATTAAAGAAATTTCAAATACTCTACGTAGCATATATAATAATTTTTTTAATAAATATCTAATTACTAATAAACTATGTAACATAAATTATAATTTATTTAACAAACTATGAAATTAATAATGAACTATCTAGCATAAATAATAATTTTTTTAACAAAATATGAAATTAATAACAAAATATGTAACATAAATAATAATTTATTTTGAATTACGACCAATGTTACACAAATAATAATTTATTATCCTAACTCTATAATTAATTTCCAAATATGTAGCATAAATAATCATTTGTTTAACGAATATATAATTTATAATAAACTATGTTTTTACATTCTTAAATAATTATTTACTAAACCAATTCCAAATACTCTATGTTGGATATATAATAATTTTTTTAACAAACTTTGTAACTAATATATTTTTTTACATTGATAGATAATTTGATATAAATTCCTGAATAAGTATCTTTTATATTATTTAATTATACAATATAAAATAAACTTACAGTAATGATTAATGCTAATTTTAATAAACATATAGTATGTATCATAAATAGTAATTTATTTAAGAAAAATATAATCAATAATAAACTATGTAGCTTAAATTATAACCTATTTATCAAACAATGCAATTAATAGAACATTATGTTGCATAAATAGTAATTTATTTAACAAATTATGGAACTAATAATAAACTAGGTTGTATAAATAACTATTTATCCAAAAACAATTATAATTTATTTAACTTACTATGTAGTTTAAATAATAATTTATTATGAATTATAAACTATGTAACTTAAATAATAATTTATTTAATAAACTATGTTTAAAATATTGAACTATGCGGCAGAAATAATCATTTATTAAACAAACATTTTTTTACATTGATAAATAATGAAAATTTTAATAAAAATAAATTATGTACATTAAATAGTAATTTATTCGACAAAATTACAATTGATAATAAACTATGTTGTATAAATATTAATTTATTTGACAAATTTGTAATTTATAATAAAATGTGTAGTACAAATAATAATTTTTTTAATAAATGTCTAATTAGTAATTGGAATTTGTTTACTAAATGATTATTTATGAATGTAAAAACATAGTTTATTATAAATTATATATTCATTAAACAAATGATTATTTATGCTACATATTTGGAAATTAGTTGTAGAGTTAGGATAATAAATTATTATTTGTGTAACATGGGTCATAATTCAAAATAAATTATTATTTACGTTACTTATTTTGTTATTAATTTCATATTTTGTAAAAAAATTAGTATTTATGCTACATAGTTCATTATTAATTTCATAGTTTGTTAAATAAATTATAATTTATGCGACATAGTTTATTAGTAATTAGATATTTATTAAAAAAATTATTATATATGCTACGTAGAATGTTTGGAAGTTGTTTAGTAAATGATTATTTAAGAATGTAAAAACCTAGTATATTATAAATTATGTATTCATTAAACAATTGATTATTTATGATACATATTTTAAAATTAATTGTAAAGTTGGGATAATAAATTATTATTTGGGTTACATAGGTCATAATTTATAATAAATTATAATTTATGCTACATATTTTATTATTAATTACATAGTTTGTTAAATAAATTATTATTTATGCAACATAGTTTATTATTAATTTCATAGTTTGTTAAATAAGTTATTAAATATTCTACATAGTTTATTATTAATTTCATTGTTTGTTAAATAAATTATTATTTATGCTGCATAATTCATTAGTAATTAGATATTTGTTGAATAAATTATTATTTGTGCTAAATAGTTTATTATTAATTACATAGTTTGTTAAATGAATTATTATTTATGCTACACAATTTATTATTAATTATGGTGACTGATCTCTTTGTAATATATTTATATATAATATATATGCATGTAGATTTTGTTTGCAATAATGAATTTCTTTTTTGTTAATTATTGTAGCTGCTCACATTCGCACTAGAATATGTAGAAACAACCCTAAGGGACCTCTCTGATGTCACGCATGGATAGAATGAAGTTTCAAGAACTTGTGGGTAAGAGTCAGACCACCTATACTTCAATTAGCATTAAGTTAGAATAAAATTTATATTATAAAGGTGGTCAATTAGATTAAGAGTTATTAGAGTTTATTAACTGTTAGATTAGGTAGTATCCTCTACCTAATTATGAATCCACATAATAATGTTTGCATTTTCAAATGAAATTTGATTCACTTGTATTTAAAGTGGCAGTTTAAGAAACTTCTCAGGACCTGTTTAACCATGAGTTACGGTTCGATGGATTTCTGAATGTGTCTACTGTATGGAGAGTTAAAATAAGATTCTTTCATATAGTTTTCCTTTGAATTTTTTAGTGAAATTCATCATTTTTTAGTTTCTTTGGTTTCTAACATGCTTGTGAATTACTAGCTCTGAATTGCTGACTGTTCTGATTGTAATAATATTTTACACTCAAGCTAGTTAGGATTGTTAGCACAAGTAGCATGCATTAGTTGTGCTGAAAGGATTCACACAATTTTACTCATCTTCTCTCCTAATTGAAAATAGGGTCACTGCTTGGTGCAAGGATAAAAATTCAAGCTGACAAGTGTGAGGATGAAGCTTCAATTTGATAATGCTTGGTATTACTTTGTGCAAAATAAATTGTTAGGTCTATCTTCAGTCTTTTGCCTACCAACAACACTCTGTCCAGTGCACAACCAACACGGGATGATGAATTTTTTTTTTTTTTTTTGAGATGAGAGGTGCATGCTTTTTAGGGGAGTGGTCAATTTTTTTTTCCAATATATATATGGATAAGATTCAATAAGTTTTTGAAAAATATATTTTTTCTTTTTTTGAAGTGATATTGCCTTTTTCACTACACCGGGCAGAGTAACCTAATCTCCTCTTCATGTAGCAACTGAATTTGGTTTTAGGCCTATCCTAAAACATTTATTATTTGAGACTGTCTTATTTTCAATAGCCTACTTGTCTTGTTTGTCCCAACAATACATGTAGACAAGAGTATTCAAAATGTGTGGTGTTTAGAAGAATAGGTTGTTCAAGTTCTAATTCTCTATAACCTGTGGCAAAATACACTGCGAACCTTTAAAACCTCACATCTAATTGTCATTTGCTAGCTTGGTAAAAATAAATTAATATTTATACTACAAAGTTTATTATCAATTATATTTTTATTAAATAAATTACTATTTATGATACATACTTTATTTTTATCTAAATTTTCATTAATTATTTTTGTAATGTAAAAGATACTTATTCATGAATATGTAAAAGATAATGTAAAAGATACTTATTCATGAATGTATATCATAATATCGATCAATATAAAAATAATGTTTGTTAAATAAATGATTATTTATGTCGCATAGTTTGATCTTTATGACATAGTTTATTAAATAAATTATTATTTAAGTTACATAGTTTAAAATTTTGAATAAATTAATATTTAAGTTAGGTAGTAAGTTAAATAAATTATAATTTTTTTGAATAAATAGTCATTTATGCTACCTTGTTTATTATTAGTTTCATAATTTGCTAAATAAATTATTATTTCTTCAACATAGTTTTTTATTAATTGCATTTTTTGTTAAATAAATTTTTATTTATGATACATAGTTTATTATCAATTATATTTTTGCTTAATAAATTACTATTTATGATACATACTATATGTTTTTTAAAATTTTCATTAATCATTATTGTAAGTTTATTTTATATGGTATAATTATATAATGTAAAAGATACTTATTCAGGAATTTATATCAAATTATCTATCAATGTAAAAAAATATATTAGCTACAAAGTTTGTTAAATAAATGATTATTTATGCTACACAGTTTAATATTAATTACATAGTTTTTTAAATAAATTATTATTCGTGCTACACATTTTATTATTAATTATAAATTTGTCAAATAAATTAATATTTATACAACATAGTTCATTATCAATTATATTTTTTTCAAATAAATTACTACTTATAGTACAGAATTTATTTTTATTAAAAAATTCATTATTCATCAATGTAAAAAAATGTTTGTTTAATAAATGATTATTTATGCTGCCTAGTTGAATATTTTATACATAGTTTATTAAATAAATTACTATTTAAGTTACATAGTTTATAATTCATAATAAATTATTATTTAAACTGCAAAGTAAGTTAAATAAATTATAATTTTTTTTGGATTAATAGTTATTTATGCTACCTAGTTTCTTATTAGTTCCGTAATTTGCTAAATAAATTACTATTTATGCAACACAATTTCTTATTAAAGCATTGTTTTATAAATAAATTATTATTTAAGCTACATAGTTTTTTATTGATTATATTTTTGTTAAATAAATTACTATTTATGATACATACTATATGCTTATTAAGATTAGCATTAAACATTATTGTAAGTTTATTTTATATTGTATAATTAAATAATGTAAAAGCTACTTATTCATGAATTTATATCAAATTATCTATCAATGTAAAAAAATATATTAGTTACAAAGTTTGTTAAAAAAATTATTATATATCCTTCATAGAGTATTTGGAATTTGTTTAGTAAATGATTATTTATGAATCTAAAAGCATAGTTTTTTATAAATTATATAGTAGTTAAACAAATGATTATTTATGGTATATATTTGAAAATTAATTGTAGAGTTGGGATAATAAATAATTATTTGTGTTGCATGGGTCATAATTCATAATAAATTATTATTTATGTTACATAGTTCATTATTAATTTCATAGTTTGTTAAATAAATTATTATTTATGCCACATGGATCATTATTAATTTTATTTTTCGTTAAATAATTATAATTTATGCTACATACCTTATTAGTAATTAGATATTTATTAAAAAATATAAATATAAAAAAACAATTCATATTTATTTTGACAACCTGTGATAAAAAAAATAAAAATAAAAAAACTAAAATTTGAAATATTTTTCACAAAAAGTTGTACCTCCATCCACAAAAGTGGTGCATACGTGCACAAAACAGGTAACGAAAAATTTGAGTCATCTGATGATGATAATTTGATCAGATTGTAAAATAATATTTATTTGTCATTGAGAAATTACTACTACATGAGTACTTTAATATATGTTTAATGTTATTACTTTTTTTTGTTGTAATAACCCAACGGATATCTGATTTGATAACCTGATCGACTAAAGATTATTTTTCTTAAAAAATATAATAAAATAAATTGATATCGAAAGAGAAGGGCAAATAATGATTAGAATACAAAAAATTACAAATACGTGGACTTTTGGATTCTAATTTACAAATTCATCAAGTCAAATTAATATAATTTCAAAAAAATCAATTGTCCGATAATGTTTATGTGGATGTGAAAAAATACGGTCTATTTTATTATAGTGCACAAACTATTCATATTATTTTGACAACCTGTGATAAAAAAAATAAAAATAGAAAAACTAAAATTTGAAATATTTTTCACAAAAAGTTGTACCTCCATCCATAAAAGTGGTGCATACGTGCACAAAACAGGTAACGAAAAATTTGAGTCATCTGATGATGATAATTTGATCAGATTCTAAAATAATATTTATTTGTCATTGAGAAATTACTACTACATGAGTACTTTCATATATGTTTATTGTTGTTCCTTTTTTTGATCTAACAACTGAACGGATATTTGATTTCATAACCTGATCGACAATGGATTATTTTTTTTCTAAATATAACAAAATAAAATAAATTGATATTAGAAGAAAAGAGCAAATAATTATTAGAATAGGGAAAATTACAAAAACATGGACTTTTGGAGTTTAATTTACAAATGCATGAAGTCAAAGTCATGAAATTTCAAACATAAATGAATTGTACGAAAATGCTGATGTGGATATGAAAAATTTAACGTTTATTTTATTCAAGTACGCAAAATACATTACTATTTTGACAACCAGTGGTAAAAAAAAAATCAACTAAATTGTGATCACGAGTTTTCAAAACAGTCTCGTCTACGTGCATAAAATTGGTGATGCAAAAATGGATATCCAGTTTGATAACCTGATCGGTTAAGGATAGTTTATTTAATAAGTAAA
This sequence comes from Cornus controversa, assembly GCA_026545225.1. Lineage (NCBI taxonomy): Eukaryota > Viridiplantae > Streptophyta > Magnoliopsida > Cornales > Cornaceae > Cornus > Cornus controversa. Next base: position 105,080,969 of record CM048846.1, on the reverse strand, counting down.
ATAAAATAAATTGATAACAAAAGAGAAGGGCAAATAATGATTGGAATAGGGAAAATTACAAATACGTGGACTTTTGGAATCAAATTTACAAATTCATGAAGTCAAAGTCATGAAATTTAAAAAAATGAATTGTCCTAAAATGGTGATGTAGATATGAAAAAATACTGTTTATTTTATTCTAGTACACGAACTACTCTAAATATTTTCCCAAATAGTGTTAAAAAAAAGAGAAAATTCAAAATTTTGATCATTTGTTAGCAAAATAGTCTTTACAAAAAGTGATACCACAATTCATAAAAGTGGTGCCGACGTGGAAAAATATGGTCATCTGATGATGATAATTTGATCATAGTTTCAAAAGAGAAAGGTAAATAATTATTAGAATATATACAATTACAAATACATGGACTTTTGGAGTCTAATTTACAAATTCATGAAGTCAAATTAATGGAATTTCAAAAAAATCAATTGTCCGATAATGTTGATGTGGATCTGAAAAAATACAGTATATTTTATTCTAGTACACAAACTATTCATACTATTTTAACCACCTGTAGTAAAAAATAAAAAAAAACTAGATATTGAAATATTTTTCACAAAAAGTTGAACCTCTATCCACAAAAGTGGTCCATACTTTCACAAAACTAGTAATGAGAAATTTGAGTAATCTAATGATGATAATTTGATCATATTCTCAAATCATATGTATTGGTCATTGAGAGATTAGTACTACATGAGTACTTTAATATATGTTTAATGTTATTACTTTTTTTTGTTGTAATAACCCAACGGATATCTGATTTGATAACCTGATCGACTAAAGATTGTTTTTCTTAAAAAATATAATAAAATAAATTGATATCGAAAGAGAAGGACAAATAATGATTAGAATACAAAAAATTACAAATACGTGGACTTTTGGATTCTAATTTACAAATTCATCAAGTCAAATTAATATAATTTCAAAAAAATCAATTGTCCGATAATGTTTATGTGGATGTGAAAAAATACGGTCTATTTTATTCTAGTGCACAAACTATTCATATTATTTTGACAACCTGTGATAAAAAAAATAAAAATAGAAAAACTAAAATTTGAAATATTTTTCACAAAAAGTTGTACCTCCATCCACAAAAGTGGTGCATACGTGCACAAAACAGGTAACGAAAAAGTTGAGTCATCTGATGATGATAATTTGATCAGATTCTAAAATAATATTTATTTGTCATTGAGAAATTACTACTACATGGGTACTTTCATATATGTTTAATGTTGTTCCTTTTTTTGATCTAACAACTGAACGGATATTTGATTTGATAACCTGATCGACAATGGATTATTTTTTTTCTAAATATAACAAAATAAAATAAATTGATATTAGAAGAAAAGAGCAAATAATTATTAGAATAGGGAAAATTACAAAAACATGGACTTTTGGAGTTTAATTTACAAATGCATGAAGTCAAAGTCATGAAATTTCAAACATAAATGAATTGTACGAAAACGCTGATGTGGATATGAAAAATTTAACGTTTATTTTATTCAAGTACGCAAAATACATTACTATTTTGACAACCAGTGGTAAAAAAAAAATCAACTAAATTGTGATCACGAGTTTTCAAAACAGTCTCGCCTACGTGCATAAAATTGGTGATGCAAAAATGTATATCCAGTTTGATAACCTGATCGGCTAAGGATAGTTTATTTAATAAGTAAAATAAAATAAATTGACAACAAAAGAGAAGGACAAATAATGATTGGAATTGGGAAAATTACAAATACGTGGACCTTTGGAATCAAATTTACAAATTCATGAAGTCAAAGTCATGAAATTTAAAAAAATGAATTGTCCTAAAATGGTGATGTAGATATGAAAAAATACTGTTTATTTTATTCAAGTACACAAATTACTCTAAATATTTTCACAAATAGTGTTAAAAAAAAAGAAAAAAAAAAGAAAAAAAACAAAATTTTGATCATTTGTTAGTAAAATAGTCTTTACAAAAAGGGGTACCTTAATTCATAAAAATGGTGCCGACGTGCGAAAATATAGTCATCTGATGATGATAATTTGATCATAGTTTCAAAAGAGAAAGGTAAATAATTATTAGAATATATAAAATTACAAATACATGGACTTTTGGAGTCTAATTTACAAATTCATGAAGTCAAATTAATGGAATTTCAAAAAAATCAATTGTCCGATAATGTTGATGTGGATCTGAAAAAATACAGTATATTTTATTCTAGTACACAAACTATTCATACTATTTTAACCACCTGTAATAAAAAATAAAAAAAACTAAATTTTGAAATATTTTTCACAAAAAGTTGAACCTCTATCCACAAAAGTGGTCCATACTTTCACAAAACTGGTAATGAGAAATTTGAGTAATCTAATGATGATAATTTGATCATATTCAAAAATCATATGTATTGGTCATTGAGAGATTAGTACTACATGAGTACTTTAATATATGTTTAATGTTATTACTTTTTTTTGTTGTAATAACCCAACGGATATCTGATTTGATAACCTGATCGACTAAAGATTATTTTTCTTAAAAAATATAATAAAATAAATTGATATCGAAAGAGAAGGGCAAATAATGATTAGAATACAAAAAATTACAAATACGTGGACTTTTGGATTCTAATTTACAAATTCATCAAGTCAAATTAATATAATTTCAAAAAAATCAATTGTCCGATAATGTTTATGTGGATGTGAAAAAATACGGTCTATTTTATTATAGTGCACAAACTATTCATATTATTTTGACAACCTGTGATAAAAAAAATAAAAATAGAAAAACTAAAATTTGAAATATTTTTCACAAAAAGTTGTACCTCCATCCATAAAAGTGGTGCATACGTGCACAAAACAGGTAACGAAAAATTTGAGTCATCTGATGATGATAATTTGATCAGATTCTAAAATAATATTTATTTGTCATTGAGAAATTACTACTACATGAGTACTTTCATATATGTTTATTGTTGTTCCTTTTTTTGATCTAACAACTGAACGGATATTTGATTTCATAACCTGATCGACAATGGATTATTTTTTTTCTAAATATAACAAAATAAAATAAATTGATATTAGAAGAAAAGAGCAAATAATTATTAGAATAGGGAAAATTACAAAAACATGGACTTTTGGAGTTTAATTTACAAATGCATGAAGTCAAAGTCATGAAATTTCAAACATAAATGAATTGTACGAAAATGCTGATGTGGATATGAAAAATTTAACGTTTATTTTATTCAAGTACGCAAAATACATTACTATTTTGACAACCAGTGGTAAAAAAAAAATCAACTAAATTGTGATCACGAGTTTTCAAAACAGTCTCGTCTACGTGCATAAAATTGGTGATGCAAAAATGGATATCCAGTTTGATAACCTGATCGGTTAAGGATAGTTTATTTAATAAGTAAAATAAAATAAATTGATAACAAAAGAGAAGGGCAAATAATGATTGGAATAGGGAAAATTACAAATACGTGGACTTTTGGAATCAAATTTACAAATTCATGAAGTCAAAGTCATGAAATTTAAAAAAATGAATTGTCCTAAAATGGTGATGTAGATATGAAAAAATACTGTTTATTTTATTCTAGTACACGAACTACTCTAAATATTTTCCCAAATAGTGTTAAAAAAAAGAGAAAATTCAAAATTTTGATCATTTGTTAGCAAAATAGTCTTTACAAAAAGTGATACCACAATTCATAAAAGTGGTGCCGACGTGGAAAAATATGGTCATCTGATGATGATAATTTGATCATAGTTTCAAAAGAGAAAGGTAAATAATTATTAGAATATATACAATTACAAATACATGGACTTTTGGAGTCTAATTTACAAATTCATGAAGTCAAATTAATGGAATTTCAAAAAAATCAATTGTCCGATAATGTTGATGTGGATCTGAAAAAATACAGTATATTTTATTCTAGTACACAAACTATTCATACTATTTTAACCACCTGTAGTAAAAAATAAAAAAAAACTAGATATTGAAATATTTTTCACAAAAAGTTGAACCTCTATCCACAAAAGTGGTCCATACTTTCACAAAACTAGTAATGAGAAATTTGAGTAATCTAATGATGATAATTTGATCATATTCTCAAATCATATGTATTGGTCATTGAGAGATTAGTACTACATGAGTACTTTAATATATGTTTAATGTTATTACTTTTTTTTGTTGTAATAACCCAACGGATATCTGATTTGATAACCTGATCGACTAAAGATTGTTTTTCTTAAAAAATATAATAAAATAAATTGATATCGAAAGAGAAGGGCAAATAATGATTAGAATACAAAAAATTACAAATACGTGGACTTTTGGATTCTAATTTACAAATTCATCAAGTCAAATTAATATAATTTCAAAAAAATCAATTGTCCGATAATGTTTATGTGGATGTGAAAAAATACGGTCTATTTTATTCTAGTGCACAAACTATTCATATTATTTTGACAACCCGTGATAAAAAAAATAAAAATAGAAAAACTAAAATTTGAAATATTTTTCACAAAAAGTTGTACCTCCATACACAAAAGTGGTGCATACGTGCACAAAACAGGTAACGAAAAAGTTGAGTCATCTGATGATGATAATTTGATCAGATTCTAAAATAATATTTATTTGTCATTGAGAAATTACTACTACATGAGTACTTTCATATATGTTTAATGTTGTTCCTTTTTTTGATCTAACAACTGAACGGATATTTGATTTGATAACCTGATCGACAATGGATTATTTTTTTTCTAAATATAACAAAATAAAATAAATTGATATTAGAAGAAAAGAGCAAATAATTATTAGAATAGGGAAAATTACAAAAACATGGACTTTTGGAGTTTAATTTACAAATGCATGAAGTCAAAGTCATGAAATTTCAAACATAAATGAATTGTACGAAAACGCTGATGTGGATATGAAAAATTTAACGTTTATTTTATTCAAGTACGCAAAATACATTACTATTTTGACAATCAGTGGTAAAAAAAAAATCAACTAAATTGTGATCACGAGTTTTCAAAACAGTCTCGCCTACGTGCATAAAATTGGTGATGCAAAAATGTATATCCAGTTTGATAACCTGATCGGCTAAGGATAGTTTATTTAATAAGTAAAATAAAATAAATTGACAACAAAAGAGAAGGGCAAATAATGATTGGAATTGGGAAAATTACAAATACGTGGACCTTTGGAATCAAATTTACAAATTCATGAAGTCAAAGTCATGAAATTTAAAAAAATGAATTGTCCTAAAATGGTGATGTAGATATGAAAAAATACTGTTTATTTTATTCAAGTACACAAATTACTCTAAATATTTTCACAAATAGTGTTAAAAAAAAAGAAAAAAAAAAGAGAAAAAACAAAATTTTGATCATTTGTTAGTAAAATAGTCTTTACAAAAAGGGGTACCTTAATTCATAAAAATGGTGCCGACGTGCGAAAATATAGTCATCTGATGATGATAATTTGATCATAGTTTCAAAAGAGAAAGGTAAATAATTATTAGAATATATAAAATTACAAATACATGGACTTTTGGAGTCTAATTTACAAATTCATGAAGTCAAATTAATGGAATTTCAAAAAAATCAATTGTCCGATAATGTTGATGTGGATCTGAAAAAATACAGTATATTTTATTCTAGTACACAAACAATTCATACTATTTTAACCACCTGTAATAAAAAAAAAAAAAAACTAAATTTTGAAATATTTTTCACAAAAAGTTGAACCTCTATCCACAAAAGTGGTCCATACTTTCACAAAACTGGTAATGAGAAATTTGAGTAATCTAATGATGATAATTTGATCATATTCAAAAATCATATGTATTGGTCATTGAGAGATTAGTACTACATGAGTACTTTAATATATGTTTAATGTTATTACTTTTTTTTGTTGTAATAACCCAACGGATATCTGATTTGATAACCTGATCGACTAAAGATTATTTTTCTTAAAAAATATAATAAAATAAATTGATATCGAAAGAGAAGGGCAAATAATGATTAGAATACAAAAAATTACAAATACGTGGACTTTTGGATTCTAATTTACAAATTCATCAAGTCAAATTAATATAATTTCAAAAAAATCAATTGTCCGATAATGTTTATGTGGATGTGAAAAAATACGGTCTATTTTATTATAGTGCACAAACTATTCATATTATTTTGACAACCTGTGATAAAAAAAATAAAAATAGAAAAACTAAAATTTGAAATATTTTTCACAAAAAGTTGTACCTCCATCCATAAAAGTGGTGCATACGTGCACAAAACAGGTAACGAAAAATTTGAGTCATCTGATGATGATAATTTGATCAGATTCTAAAATAATATTTATTTGTCATTGAGAAATTACTACTACATGAGTACTTTCATATATGTTTATTGTTGTTCCTTTTTTTGATCTAACAACTGAACGGATATTTGATTTGATAACCTGATCGACAATGGATTATTTTTTTTCTAAATATAACAAAATAAAATAAATTGATATTAGAAGAAAAGAGCAAATAATTACTAGAATAGGGAAAATTACAAAAACATGGACTTTTGGAGTTTAATTTACAAATGCATGAAGTCAAAGTCATGAAATTTCAAACATAAATGAATTGTACGAAAATGCTGATGTGGATATGAAAAATTTAACGTTTATTTTATTCAAGTACGCAAAATACATTACTATTTTGACAACCAGTGGTAAAAAAAAAATCAACTAAATTGTGATCACGAGTTTTCAAAACAGTCTCGTCTACGTGCATAAAATTGGTGATGCAAAAATGGATATCCAGTTTGATAACCTGATCGGTTAAGGATAGTTTATTTAATAAGTAAAATAAAATAAATTGATAACAAAAGAGAAGGGCAAATAATGATTGGAATAGGGAAAATTACAAATACGTGGACTTTTGGAATCAAATTTACAAATTCATGAAGTCAAAGTCATGAAATTTAAAAAAATGAATTGTCCTAAAATGGTGATGTAGATATGAAAAAATACTGTTTATTTTATTCTAGTACACGAACTACTCTAAATATTTTCCCAAATAGTGTTAAAAAAAAGAGAAAATTCAAAATTTTGATCATTTGTTAGCAAAATAGTCTTTACAAAAAGTGATACCACAATTCATAAAAGTGGTGCCGACGTGGAAAAATATGGTCATCTGATGATGATAATTTGATCATAGTTTCAAAAGAGAAAGGTAAATAATTATTAGAATATATACAATTACAAATACATGGACTTTTGGAGTCTAATTTACAAATTCATGAAGTCAAATTAATGGAATTTCAAAAAAATCAATTGTCCGATAATGTTGATGTGGATCTGAAAAAATACAGTATATTTTATTCTAGTACACAAACTATTCATACTATTTTAACCACCTGTAGTAAAAAATAAAAAAAACTAGATTTTGAAATATTTTTCACAAAAAGTTGAACCTCTATCCACAAAAGTGGTCCATACTTTCACAAAACTGGTAATGAGAAATTTGAGTAATCTAATGATGATAATTTGATCATATTCAAAAATCATATGTATTGGTCATTGAGAGATTAGTACTACATGAGTACTTTAATATATGTTTAATGTTATTACTTTTTTTTGTTGTAATAACCCAACGGATATCTGATTTGATAACCTGATCGACTAAAGATTGTTTTTCTTAAAAAATATAATAAAATAAATTGATATCGAAAGAGAAGGGCAAATAATGATTAGAATACAAAAAATTACAAATACGTGGACTTTTGGATTCTAATTTACAAATTCATCAAGTCAAATTAATATAATTTCAAAAAAATCAATTGTCCGATAATGTTTATGTGGATGTGAAAAAATACGGTCTATTTTATTCTAGTGCACAAACTATTCATATTATTTTGACAACCTGTGATAAAAAAAATAAAAATAGAAAAACTAAAATTTGAAATATTTTTCACAAAAAGTTGTACCTCCATACACAAAAGTGGTGCATACGTGCACAAAACAGGTAACGAAAAAGTTGAGTCATCTGATGATGATAATTTGATCAGATTCTAAAATAATATTTATTTGTCATTGAGAAATTACTACTACATGAGTACTTTCATATATGTTTAATGTTGTTCCTTTTTTTGATCTAACAACTGAACGGATATTTGATTTGATAACCTGATCGACAATGGATTATTTTTTTTCTAAATATAACAAAATAAAATAAATTGATATTAGAAGAAAAGAGCAAATAATTATTAGAATAGGGAAAATTACAAAAACATGGACTTTTGGAGTTTAATTTACAAATGCATGAAGTCAAAGTCATGAAATTTCAAACATAAATGAATTGTACGAAAATGCTGATGTGGATATGAAAAATTTAACGTTTATTTTATTCAAGTACGCAAAATACATTACTATTTTGACAACCAGTGGTAAAAAAAAAATCAACTAAATTGTGATCACGAGTTTTCAAAACAGTCTCGCCTACGTGCATAAAATTGGTGATGCAAAAATGTATATCCAGTTTGATAACCTGATCGGCTAAGGATAGTTTATTTAATAAGTAAAATAAAATAAATTGACAACAAAAGAGAAGGGCAAATAATGATTGGAATTGGGAAAATTACAAATACGTGGACCTTTGGAATCAAATTTACAAATTCATGAAGTCAAAGTCATGAAATTTAAAAAAATGAATTGTCCTAAAATGGTGATGTAGATATGAAAAAATACTGTTTATTTTATTCAAGTACACAAATTACTCTAAATATTTTCACAAATAGTGTTAAAAAAAAAGAAAAAAAAAAGAGAAAAAACAAAATTTTGATCATTTGTTAGTAAAATAGTCTTTACAAAAAGGGGTACCTTAATTCATAAAAATGGTGCCGACGTGCGAAAATATAGTCATCTGATGATGATAATTTGATCATAGTTTCAAAAGAGAAAGGTAAATAATTATTAGAATATATAAAATTACAAATACATGGACTTTTGGAGTCTAATTTACAAATTCATGAAGTCAAATTAATGGAATTTCAAAAAAATCAATTGTCCGATAATGTTGATGTGGATCTGAAAAAATACAGTATATTTTATTCTAGTACACAAACTATTCATACTATTTTAACCACCTGTAGTAAAAAATAAAAAAAACTAGATTTTGAAATATTTTTCACAAAAAGTTGAACCTCTATCCACAAAAGTGGTCCATACTTTCACAAAACTGGTAATGAGAAATTTGAGTAATCTAATGATGATAATTTGATCATATTCAAAAATCATATGTATTGGTCATTGAGAGATTAGTACTACATGAGTACTTTAATATATGTTTAATGTTATTACTTTTTTTTGTTGTAATAACCCAACGGATATCTGATTTGATAACCTGATCGACTAAAGATTGTTTTTCTTAAAAAATATAATAAAATAAATTGATATCGAAAGAGAAGGGCAAATAATGATTAGAATACAAAAAATTACAAATACGTGGACTTTTGGATTCTAATTTACAAATTCATCAAGTCAAATTAATATAATTTCAAAAAAATCAATTGTCCGATAATGTTTATGTGGATGTGAAAAAATACGGTCTATTTTATTCTAGTGCACAAACTATTCATATTATTTTGACAACCTGTGATAAAAAAAATAAAAATAGAAAAACTAAAATTTGAAATATTTTTCACAAAAAGTTGTACCTCCATACACAAAAGTGGTGCATACGTGCACAAAACAGGTAACGAAAAAGTTGAGTCATCTGATGATGATAATTTGATCAGATTCTAAAATAATATTTATTTGTCATTGAGAAATTACTACTACATGAGTACTTTCATATATGTTTAATGTTGTTCCTTTTTTTGATCTAACAACTGAACGGATATTTGATTTGATAACCTGATCGACAATGGATTATTTTTTTTCTAAATATAACAAAATAAAATAAATTGATATTAGAAGAAAAGAGCAAATAATTATTAGAATAGGGAAAATTACAAAAACATGGACTTTTGGAGTTTAATTTACAAATGCATGAAGTCAAAGTCATGAAATTTCAAACATAAATGAATTGTACGAAAATGCTGATGTGGATATGAAAAATTTAACGTTTATTTTATTCAAGTACGCAAAATACATTACTATTTTGACAACCAGTGGTAAAAAAAAAATCAACTAAATTGTGATCACGAGTTTTCAAAACAGTCTCGCCTACGTGCATAAAATTGGTGATGCAAAAATGTATATCCAGTTTGATAACCTGATCGGCTAAGGATAGTTTATTTAATAAGTAAAATAAAATAAATTGACAACAAAAGAGAAGGGCAAATAATGATTGGAATTGGGAAAATTACAAATACGTGGACCTTTGGAATCAAATTTACAAATTCATGAAGTCAAAGTCATGAAATTTAAAAAAATGAATTGTCCTAAAATGGTGATGTAGATATGAAAAAATACTGTTTATTTTATTCAAGTACACAAATTACTCTAAATATTTTCACAAATAGTGTTAAAAAAAAAGAAAAAAAAAAGAGAAAAAACAAAATTTTGATCATTTGTTAGTAAAATAGTCTTTACAAAAAGGGGTACCTTAATTCATAAAAATGGTGCCGACGTGCGAAAATATAGTCATCTGATGATGATAATTTGATCATAGTTTCAAAAGAGAAAGGTAAATAATTATTAGAATATATAAAATTACAAATACATGGACTTTTGGAGTCTAATTTACAAATTCATGAAGTCAAATTAATGGAATTTCAAAAAAATCAATTGTCCGATAATGTTGATGTGGATCTGAAAAAATACAGTATATTTTATTCTAGTACACAAACAATTCATACTATTTTAACCACCTGTAATAAAAAAAAAAAAAACTAAATTTTGAAATATTTTTCACAAAAAGTTGAACCTCTATCCACAAAAGTGGTCCATACTTTCACAAAACTGGTAATGAGAAATTTGAGTAATCTAATGATGATAATTTGATCATATTCAAAAATCATATGTATTGGTCATTGAGAGATTAGTACTACATGAGTACTTTAATATATGTTTAATGTTATTACTTTTTTTTGTTGTAATAACCCAACGGATATCTGATTTGATAACTTGATCGACTAAAGATTATTTTTCTTAAAAAATATAATAAAATAAATTGATATCGAAAGAGAAGGGCAAATAATGATTAGAATACAAAAAATTACAAATACGTGGACTTTTGGATTCTAATTTACAAATTCATCAAGTCAAATTAATATAATTTCAAAAAAATCAATTGTCCGATAATGTTTATGTGGATGTGAAAAAATACGGTCTATTTTATTATAGTGCACAAACTATTCATATTATTTTGACAACCTGTGATAAAAAAAATAAAAATAGAAAAACTAAAATTTGAAATATTTTTCACAAAAAGTTGTACCTCCATCCATAAAAGTGGTGCATACGTGCACAAAACAGGTAACGAAAAATTTGAGTCATCTGATGATGATAATTTGATCAGATTCTAAAATAATATTTATTTGTCATTGAGAAATTACTACTACATGAGTACTTTCATATATGTTTATTGTTGTTCCTTTTTTTGATCTAACAACTGAACGGATATTTGATTTCATAACCTGATCGACAATGGATTATTTTTTTTCTAAATATAACAAAATAAAATAAATTGATATTAGAAGAAAAGAGCAAATAATTACTAGAATAGGGAAAATTACAAAAACATGGACTTTTGGAGTTTAATTTACAAATGCATGAAGTCAAAGTCATGAAATTTCAAACATAAATGAATTGTACGAAAATGCTGATGTGGATATGAAAAATTTAACGTTTATTTTATTCAAGTACGCAAAATACATTACTATTTTGACAACCAGTGGTAAAAAAAAAATCAACTAAATTGTGATCACGAGTTTTCAAAACAGTCTCGTCTACGTGCATAAAATTGGTGATGCAAAAATGGATATCCAGTTTGATAACCTGATCGGTTAAGGATAGTTTATTTAATAAGTAAAATAAAATAAATTGATAACAAAAGAGAAGGGCAAATAATGATTGGAATAGGGAAAATTACAAATACGTGGACTTTTGGAATCAAATTTACAAATTCATGAAGTCAAAGTCATGAAATTTAAAAAAATGAATTGTCCTAAAATGGTGATGTAGATATGAAAAAATACTGTTTATTTTATTCTAGTACACGAACTACTCTAAATATTTTCCCAAATAGTGTTAAAAAAAAGAGAAAAATCAAAATTTTGATCATTTGTTAGCAAAATAGTCTTTACAAAAAGTGATACCACAATTCATAAAAGTGGTGCCGACGTGGAAAAATATGGTCATCTGATGATGATAATTTGATCATAGTTTCAAAAGAGAAAGGTAAATAATTATTAGAATATATACAATTACAAATACATGGACTTTTGGAGTCTAATTTACAAATTCATGAAGTCAAATTAATGGAATTTCAAAAAAATCAATTGTCCGATAATGTTGATGTGGATCTGAAAAAATACAGTATATTTTATTCTAGTACACAAACTATTCATACTATTTTAACCACCTGTAGTAAAAAATAAAAAAAACTAGATTTTGAAATATTTTTCACAAAAAGTTGAACCTCTATCCACAAAAGTGGTCCATACTTTCACAAAACTGGTAATGAGAAATTTGAGTAATCTAATGATGATAATTTGATCATATTCAAAAATCATATGTATTGGTCATTGAGAGATTAGTACTACATGAGTACTTTAATATATGTTTAATGTTATTACTTTTTTTTGTTGTAATAACCCAACGGATATCTGATTTGATAACCTGATCGACTAAAGATTGTTTTTCTTAAAAAATATAATAAAATAAATTGATATCGAAAGAGAAGGGCAAATAATGATTAGAATACAAAAAATTACAAATACGTGGACTTTTGGATTCTAATTTACAAATTCATCAAGTCAAATTAATATAATTTCAAAAAAATCAATTGTCCGATAATGTTTATGTGGATGTGAAAAAATACGGTCTATTTTATTCTAGTGCACAAACTATTCATATTATTTTGACAACCTGTGATAAAAAAAATAAAAATAGAAAAACTAAAATTTGAAATATTTTTCACAAAAAGTTGTACCTCCATACACAAAAGTGGTGCATACGTGCACAAAACAGGTAACGAAAAAGTTGAGTCATCTGATGATGATAATTTGATCAGATTCTAAAATAATATTTATTTGTCATTGAGAAATTACTACTACATGAGTACTTTCATATATGTTTAATGTTGTTCCTTTTTTTGATCTAACAACTGAACGGATATTTGATTTGATAACCTGATCGACAATGGATTATTTTTTTTCTAAATATAACAAAATAAAATAAATTGATATTAGAAGAAAAGAGCAAATAATTATTAGAATAGGGAAAATTACAAAAACATGGACTTTTGGAGTTTAATTTACAAATGCATGAAGTCAAAGTCATGAAATTTCAAACATAAATGAATTGTACGAAAATGCTGATGTGGATATGAAAAATTTAACGTTTATTTTATTCAAGTACGCAAAATACATTACTATTTTGACAACCAGTGGTAAAAAAAAAATCAACTAAATTGTGATCACGAGTTTTCAAAACAGTCTCGCCTACGTGCATAAAATTGGTGATGCAAAAATGTATATCCAGTTTGATAACCTGATCGGCTAAGGATAGTTTATTTAATAAGTAAAATAAAATAAATTGACAACAAAAGAGAAGGGCAAATAATGATTGGAATTGGGAAAATTACAAATACGTGGACCTTTGGAATCAAATTTACAAATTCATGAAGTCAAAGTCATGAAATTTAAAAAAATGAATTGTCCTAAAATGGTGATGTAGATATGAAAAAATACTGTTTATTTTATTCAAGTACACAAATTACTCTAAATATTTTCACAAATAGTGTTAAAAAAAAAGAAAAAAAAAAGAGAAAAAACAAAATTTTGATCATTTGTTAGTAAAATAGTCTTTACAAAAAGGGGTACCTTAATTCATAAAAATGGTGCCGACGTGCGAAAATATAGTCATCTGATGATGATAATTTGATCATAGTTTCAAAAGAGAAAGGTAAATAATTATTAGAATATATAAAATTACAAATACATGGACTTTTGGAGTCTAATTTACAAATTCATGAAGTCAAATTAATGGAATTTCAAAAAAATCAATTGTCCGATAATGTTGATGTGGATCTGAAAAAATACAGTATATTTTATTCTAGTACACAAACAATTCATACTATTTTAACCACCTGTAATAAAAAAAAAAAAAAACTAAATTTTGAAATATTTTTCACAAAAAGTTGAACCTCTATCCACAAAAGTGGTCCATACTTTCACAAAACTGGTAATGAGAAATTTGAGTAATCTAATGATGATAATTTGATCATATTCAAAAATCATATGTATTGGTCATTGAGAGATTAGTACTACATGAGTACTTTAATATATGTTTAATGTTATTACTTTTTTTTGTTGTAATAACCCAACGGATATCTGATTTGATAACCTGATCGACTAAAGATTATTTTTCTTAAAAAATATAATAAAATAAATTGATATCGAAAGAGAAGGGCAAATAATGATTAGAATACAAAAAATTACAAATACGTGGACTTTTGGATTCTAATTTACAAATTCATCAAGTCAAATTAATATAATTTCAAAAAAATCAATTGTCCGATAATGTTTATGTGGATGTGAAAAAATACGGTCTATTTTATTATAGTGCACAAACTATTCATATTATTTTGACAACCTGTGATAAAAAAAATAAAAATAGAAAAACTAAAATTTGAAATATTTTTCACAAAAAGTTGTACCTCCATCCATAAAAGTGGTGCATACGTGCACAAAACAGGTAACGAAAAATTTGAGTCATCTGATGATGATAATTTGATCAGATTCTAAAATAATATTTATTTGTCATTGAGAAATTACTACTACATGAGTACTTTCATATATGTTTATTGTTGTTCCTTTTTTTGATCTAACAACTGAACGGATATTTGATTTGATAACCTGATCGACAATGGATTATTTTTTTTCTAAATATAACAAAATAAAATAAATTGATATTAGAAGAAAAGAGCAAATAATTACTAGAATAGGGAAAATTACAAAAACATGGACTTTTGGAGTTTAATTTACAAATGCATGAAGTCAAAGTCATGAAATTTCAAACATAAATGAATTGTACGAAAATGCTGATGTGGATATGAAAAATTTAACGTTTATTTTATTCAAGTACGCAAAATACATTACTATTTTGACAACCAGTGGTAAAAAAAAAATCAACTAAATTGTGATCACGAGTTTTCAAAACAGTCTCGTCTACGTGCATAAAATTGGTGATGCAAAAATGGATATCCAGTTTGATAACCTGATCGGTTAAGGATAGTTTATTTAATAAGTAAAATAAAATAAATTGATAACAAAAGAGAAGGGCAAATAATGATTGGAATAGGGAAAATTACAAATACGTGGACTTTTGGAATCAAATTTACAAATTCATGAAGTCAAAGTCATGAAATTTAAAAAAATGAATTGTCCTAAAATGGTGATGTAGATATGAAAAAATACTGTTTATTTTATTCTAGTACACGAACTACTCTAAATATTTTCCCAAATAGTGTTAAAAAAAAGAGAAAATTCAAAATTTTGATCATTTGTTAGCAAAATAGTCTTTACAAAAAGTGATACCACAATTCATAAAAGTGGTGCCGACGTGGAAAAATATGGTCATCTGATGATGATAATTTGATCATTAGTTTCAAAAGAGAAAGGTAAATAATTATTAGAATATATACAATTACAAATACATGGACTTTTGGAGTCTAATTTACAAATTCATGAAGTCAAATTAATGGAATTTCAAAAAAATCAATTGTCCGATAATGTTGATGTGGATCTGAAAAAATACAGTATATTTTATTCTAGTACACAAACTATTCATACTATTTTAACCACCTGTAGTAAAAAATAAAAAAAACTAGATTTTGAAATATTTTTCACAAAAAGTTGAACCTCTATCCACAAAAGTGGTCCATACTTTCACAAAACTGGTAATGAGAAATTTGAGTAATCTAATGATGATAATTTGATCATATTCAAAAATCATATGTATTGGTCATTGAGAGATTAGTACTACATGAGTACTTTAATATATGTTTAATGTTATTACTTTTTTTTGTTGTAATAACCCAACGGATATCTGATTTGATAACTGATCGACTAAAGATTGTTTTTCTTAAAAAATATAATAAAATAAATTGATATCGAAAGAGAAGGGCAAATAATGATTAGAATACAAAAAATTACAAATACGTGGACTTTTGGATTCTAATTTACAAATTCATCAAGTCAAATTAATATAATTTCAAAAAAATCAATTGTCCGATAATGTTTATGTGGATGTGAAAAAATACGGTCTATTTTATTCTAGTGCACAAACTATTCATATTATTTTGACAACCTGTGATAAAAAAAATAAAAATAGAAAAACTAAAATTTGAAATATTTTTCACAAAAAGTTGTACCTCCATACACAAAAGTGGTGCATACGTGCACAAAACAGGTAACGAAAAAGTTGAGTCATCTGATGATGATAATTTGATCAGATTCTAAAATAATATTTATTTGTCATTGAGAAATTACTACTACATGAGTACTTTCATATATGTTTAATGTTGTTCCTTTTTTTGATCTAACAACTGAACGAATATTTGATTTGATAACCTGATCGACAATGGATTATTTTTTTTCTAAATATAACAAAATAAAATAAATTGATATTAGAAGAAAAGAGCAAATAATTATTAGAATATGGAAAATTACAAAAACATGGACTTTTGGAGTTTAATTTACAAATGCATGAAGTCAAAGTCATGAAATTTCAAACATAAATGAATTGTACGAAAATGCTGATGTGGATATGAAAAATTTAACGTTTATTTTATTCAAGTACGCAAAATACATTACTATTTTGACAACCAGTGGTAAAAAAAAAATCAACTAAATTGTGATCACGAGTTTTCAAAACAGTCTCGCCTACGTGCATAAAATTGGTGATGCAAAAATGTATATCCAGTTTGATAACCTGATCGGCTAAGGATAGTTTATTTAATAAGTAAAATAAAATAAATTGACAACAAAAGAGAAGGGCAAATAATGATTGGAATTGGGAAAATTACAAATACGTGGACCTTTGGAATCAAATTTACAAATTCATGAAGTCAAAGTCATGAAATTTAAAAAAATGAATTGTCCTAAAATGGTGATGTAGATATGAAAAAATACTGTTTATTTTATTCAAGTACACAAATTACTCTAAATATTTTCACAAATAGTGTTAAAAAAAAAGAAAAAAAAAAGAGAAAAAACAAAATTTTGATCATTTGTTAGTAAAATAGTCTTTACAAAAAGGGGTACCTTAATTCATAAAAATGGTGCCGACGTGCGAAAATATAGTCATCTGATGATGATAATTTGATCATAGTTTCAAAAGAGAAAGGTAAATAATTATTAGAATATATAAAATTACAAATACATGGACTTTTGGAGTCTAATTTACAAATTCATGAAGTCAAATTAATGGAATTTCAAAAAAATCAATTGTCCGATAATGTTGATGTGGATCTGAAAAAATACAGTATATTTTATTCTAGTACACAAACAATTCATACTATTTTAACCACCTGTAATAAAAAAAAAAAAAAACTAAATTTTGAAATATTTTTCACAAAAAGTTGAACCTCTATCCACAAAAGTGGTCCATACTTTCACAAAACTGGTAATGAGAAATTTGAGTAATCTAATGATGATAATTTGATCATATTCAAAAATCATATGTATTGGTCATTGAGAGATTAGTACTACATGAGTACTTTAATATATGTTTAATGTTATTACTTTTTTTTGTTGTAATAACCCAACGGATATCTGATTTGATAACCTGATCGACTAAAGATTATTTTTCTTAAAAAATATAATAAAATAAATTGATATCGAAAGAGAAGGGCAAATAATGATTAGAATACAAAAAATTACAAATACGTGGACTTTTGGATTCTAATTTACAAATTCATCAAGTCAAATTAATATAATTTCAAAAAAATCAATTGTCCGATAATGTTTATGTGGATGTGAAAAAATACGGTCTATTTTATTATAGTGCACAAACTATTCATATTATTTTGACAACCTGTGATAAAAAAAATAAAAATAGAAAAACTAAAATTTGAAATATTTTTCACAAAAAGTTGTACCTCCATCCATAAAAGTGGTGCATACGTGCACAAAACAGGTAACGAAAAATTTGAGTCATCTGATGATGATAATTTGATCAGATTCTAAAATAATATTTATTTGTCATTGAGAAATTACTACTACATGAGTACTTTCATATATGTTTATTGTTGTTCCTTTTTTTGATCTAACAACTGAACGGATATTTGATTTGATAACCTGATCGACAATGGATTATTTTTTTTCTAAATATAACAAAATAAAATAAATTGATATTAGAAGAAAAGAGCAAATAATTACTAGAATAGGGAAAATTACAAAAACATGGACTTTTGGAGTTTAATTTACAAATGCATGAAGTCAAAGTCATGAAATTTCAAACATAAATGAATTGTACGAAAATGCTGATGTGGATATGAAAAATTTAACGTTTATTTTATTCAAGTACGCAAAATACATTACTATTTTGACAACCAGTGGTAAAAAAAAAATCAACTAAATTGTGATCACGAGTTTTCAAAACAGTCTCGTCTACGTGCATAAAATTGGTGATGCAAAAATGGATATCCAGTTTGATAACCTGATCTGTTAAGGATAGTTTATTTAATAAGTAAAATAAAATAAATTGATAACAAAAGAGAAGGGCAAATAATGATTGGAATAGGGAAAATTACAAATACGTGGACTTTTGGAATCAAATTTACAAATTCATGAAGTCAAAGTCATGAAATTTAAAAAAATGAATTGTCCTAAAATGGTGATGTAGATATGAAAAAATACTGTTTATTTTATTCTAGTACACGAACTACTCTAAATATTTTCCCAAATAGTGTTAAAAAAAAGAGAAAATTCAAAATTTTGATCATTTGTTAGCAAAATAGTCTTTACAAAAAGTGATACCACAATTCATAAAAGTGGTGCCGACGTGGAAAAATATGGTCATCTGATGATGATAATTTGATCATAGTTTCAAAAGAGAAAGGTAAATAATTATTAGAATATATACAATTACAAATACATGGACTTTTGGAGTCTAATTTACAAATTCATGAAGTCAAATTAATGGAATTTCAAAAAAATCAATTGTCCGATAATGTTGATGTGGATCTGAAAAAATACAGTATATTTTATTCTAGTACACAAACTATTCATACTATTTTAACCACCTGTAGTAAAAAATAAAAAAAACTAGATATTGAAATATTTTTCACAAAAAGTTGAACCTCTATCCACAAAAGTGGTCCATACTTTCACAAAACTAGTAATGAGAAATTTGAGTAATCTAATGATGATAATTTGATCATATTCTCAAATCATATGTATTGGTCATTGAGAGATTAGTACTACATGAGTACTTTAATATATGTTTAATGTTATTACTTTTTTTTGTTGTAATAACCCAACGGATATCTGAATTGATAACCTGATCGACTAAAGATTCTTTTTCTTAAAAAATATAATAAAATAAATTGATATCAAAAGAGAAGGGCAAATAATGATTGGAATAGGGAAAATTACAAATACGTGGACTTTTGGAATCAAATTTACAAATTCATGAAGTCAAAGTCATGAAATTTAAAAAAATGAATTGTCCTAAACTGGTGATGTAGATATGAAAAAATACTGTTTATTTTATTCAAGTACACAAACTACGCTAAATATTTTCACAAATAGTGTTAAAAAAAAAAGAAAAAAAAAAGAGAAAAAACAAAATTTTGATCATTTGT
The DNA here is from genome assembly GCA_026545225.1 of Cornus controversa. NCBI lineage: Eukaryota > Viridiplantae > Streptophyta > Magnoliopsida > Cornales > Cornaceae > Cornus > Cornus controversa. The sequence goes on along the minus strand of CM048846.1, from coordinate 105,060,908 downwards.
TAGTAAAATAGTCTTTACAAAAAGGGGTACCTTAATTCATAAAAATGGTGCCGACGTGCGAAAATATAGTCATCTGATGATGATAATTTGATCATAGTTTCAAAAGAGAAAGGTAAATAATTATTACAATATATAAAATTACAAATACATGGACTTTTGGAGTCTAATTTACAAATTCATGAAGTCAAATTAATGGAATTTCAAAAAAATCAATTGTCCGATAATGTTGATGTGGATCTGAAAAAATACAGTATATTTTATTCTAGTACACAAACAATTCATACTATTTTAACCACCTGTAATAAAAAAAAAAAAAAACTAAATTTTGAAATATTTTTCACAAAAAGTTGAACCTCTATTCACAAAAGTGGTCCATACTTTCACAAAACTGGTAATGAGAAATTTGAGTAATCTAATGATGATAATTTGATCATATTCAAAAATCATATGTATTGGTCATTGAGAGATTAGTACTACATGAGTACTTTAATATATGTTTAATGTTATTACTTTTTTTTGTTGTAATAACCCAACGGATATCTGATTTGATAACCTGATCGACTAAAGATTGTTTTTCTTAAAAAATATAATAAAATAAATTGATATCGAAAGAGAAGGGCAAATAATGATTAGAATACAAAATATTACAAATACGTGGACTTTTGGATTCTAATTTACAAATTCATCAAGTCAAATTAATATAATTTCAAAAAAATCAATTGTCCGATAATGTTAATGTGGATGTGAAAAAATACGGTCTATTTTATTATAGTGCACAAACTATTCATATTATTTTGACAACCTGTGATAAAAAAAATAAAAATAAAAAAACTAAAATTTGAAATATTTTTCACAAAATGTTGTACCTCCATCCACAAAAGTGGTGCATACGTGCACAAAACAGGTAACGAAAAATTTGAGTCATCTAATGATGATAATTTGATCAGATTCTAAAAAAATATTTATTTGTCATTGAGAAATTACTACTACATGAGTACTTTCATATATGTTTAAGGTTGTTCCTTTTTTTGATCTAACAACTGAACGGATATTTGATTTGATAACCTGATCGACAATGGATTATTTTTTTTCTAAATATAACAAAATAAAATAAATTGATATTAGAAGAAAAGAGCAAATAATTACTAGAATAGGGAAAATTACAAAAACATGGACTTTTGGAGTTTAATTTACAAAGGCATGAAGTCAAAGTCATGAAATTTCAAACATAAATGAATTGTACGAAAATGCTGATGTGGATATGAAAAATTTAACGTTTATTTTATTCAAGTACGCAAAATACATTACTATTTTGACAACCAGTGGTAAAAAAAAAATCAACTAAATTGTGATCACGAGTTTTCAAAACAGTCTCGCCTACGTGCATAAAATTGGTGATGCAAAAATGGATATCCAGTTTGATAACCTGATCGGCTAAGGATAGTTTATTTAATAAGTAAAATAAAATAAATTGATAACAAAAGAGAAGGGCAAATAATGATTGGAATAGGGAAAATTACAAATACGTGGACTTTTGGAATCAAATTTACAAATTCATGAAGTCAAAGTCATGAAATTTAAAAAATTGAATTGTCCTAAACTGGTGATGTAGATATGAAAAAATACTGTTTATTTTATTCAAGTACACAAACTACGCTAAATATTTTCACAAATAATGTTAAAAAAAAAAGAAAAAAAAGAAGAGAAAAAATAAAATTTTGATCATTTGTTAGCAAAATAGTCTTTGCAAAAAGTGATACCACAATTCATAAAAGTGGTGCCGACGTGCAAAAATATGGTCATCTGATGATGATAATTTGATCATAGTTTCAAAAGAGAAAGGTAAATAATTATTAGAATATATACAATTACAAATACATGGACTTTTGGAGTCTAATTTACAAATTCATGAAGTCAAATTGATGGAATTTCAAAAAAATCAATTGTCCGATAATGTTGATGTGGATCTGAAAAAATACAGTATATTTTATTCTAGTACACAAACTATTCATACTATTTTAACCACCTGTAGTAAAAAATAAAAAAAAACTAGATTTTGAAATATTTTTCACAAAAAGTTGAACCTCTATCCACAAAAGTGGTCCATACTTTCACAAAACTGGTAATGAGAAATTTGAGTAATCTAATGATGATAATTTGATCATATTCAAAAATCATATGTATTGGTCATTGAGAGATTAGTACTACATGAGTACTTTAATATATGTTTAATGTTATTACTTTTTTTTGTTGTAATAATCCAACGGATATCTGATTTGATAACCTGATCGACTAAAGATTGTTTTTCTAAAAAAATATAATAAAATAAATTGATATCGAAAGAGAAGGGCAAATAATGATTATAATACAAAAAATTACAAATACATGGACTTTTGGATTCTAATTTACAAATTCATCAAGTCAAATTAATATAATTTCAAAAAAATCAATTGTCCGATAATGTTTATGTGGATGTGAAAAAATACGGTCTATTTTATTCTAGTGCACAAACTATTCATATTATTTTGACAACCTGTGATAAAAAAAATAAAAATAAAAAAACTAAAATTTGAAATATTTTTCTCAAAAAGTTGTATCTCCATCCACAAAAGTGGTGCATACGTGCACAAAACAGGTAACGAAAAATTTGAGTCATCTGATGATGATAATTTGATCAGATTCTAAAATAATATTTATTTGTCATTGAGAAATTACAACTACATGAGTACTTTCATATATGTTTAATGTTGTTCCTTTTTTTGATCTAACAACTGAACGGATATTTGATTTGATAACCTGATCGACAATGGATTATTTTTTTTCTAAATATAACAAAATAAAATAAATTGATATTAGAAGAAAAGAGCAAATAATTATTAGAATAGGAAAAATTACAAAAACATGGACTTTTGGAGTTTAATTTACAAATGCATGAAGTCAAAGTCATGAAATTTCAAACATAAATGAATTGTACGAAAATGCTGATGTGGATATGAAAAATTTAACGTTTATTTTATTCAAGTACGCAAAATACATTACTATTTTGACAACCAGTGGTAAAAAAAAATCAACTAAATTGTGATCACGAGTTTTCAAAACAGTCTCGCCTACGTGCATAAAATTGGTGATGCAAAAATGGATATCCAGTTTAATAACCTGGTCGGCTAAGGGTAGTTTATTTAAATAAATAAAATAAAATAAATTGATAACAAAAGAGAAGGGCAAATAATGATTGGAATAGGGAAAATTACAAATACGTGGACTTTTGGAATCAAATTTACAAATTCATGAAGTCAAAGTCATGAAATTTAAAAAAATGAATTGTCCTAAAATGGTGATGTAGATATGAAAAAATACTGTTTATTTTATTCAAGAACATAAACTAATCTAAATATTTTCACAAATAGTGTTAAAAAAAAAGAAAAAAAAAAGAGAAGAAACAAAATTTTGATCATTTGTTAGCAAAATAGTCTTTACAAAAAGGGGTACCTCAATTCATAAAAGTGGTGCCGACGTGCAAAAATATAGTCATTTGATGATGATAATTAGATCAAAGTTTCAAAAGAGAAAGGTAAATAATTATTAGAATATATAAAATTACAAATACATGGACTTTTGGAGTCTAATTTACAAATTCATGAAGTCAAATTAATGGAATTACAAAAAAATCAATTGTCCGATAATGTTGATTTGGATCTGAAAAAATACAGTATATTTTATTCTAGTACACAAACAATTCATACTATTTTAACCACCTGTAGTAAAAAATTAAAAAAACTAGATTTTGAAATATTTTTCACAAAAAGTTGAACCTCTATCCACAAAAGTGGTCCATACTTTCACAAAACTGGTAATGAGAAATTTGAGTAATCTAATGATGATAATTTGATCATATTCTCAAATCATATGTATTGGTCATTGAGAGATTAGTACTACATGAGTACTTTAATATATGTTTAATGTTATTACTTTTTTTTGTTGTAATAATCCAACGGATATCTGATTTGATAACCTGATCGACTAAAGATTCTTTTTCTTAAAAAATATAATAAAATAAATTGATATCAAAAGAGAAGGGCAAATAATGATTAAAATACAAAAAATTACAAATACATCAACTTTTGGATTCTAATTTACAAATTCATGAAGTCAAATTAATGGAATTTCAAAAAAATCAATTGTCCGATAAGGTTTATCTGGATGTGAAAAAATACGGTCTATTTTATTCTAGTGCACAAACTATTCATATTATTTTGACAACCTGTGATAAAAAAAATAAAAATAAAAAAACTAAAATTTGAAATACTTTTCACAAAAAGTTGTACCTCCATTCACAAAAGTGGTGCATACGTGCACAAAACAGGTAACGAAAAATTTGAGTCATCTGATGATGATAATTTGATCAGATTCTAAAATAATATTTATTTGTCATTGAGAAATTAATACTACATGAGTACTTTCATAAATGTTTAATGTTGTTCCTTTTTTTGATCTAACAACTGAACGGATATTTGATTTCATAACCGGATCGACAATTGATTATTTTTTTTCTAAATATAACAAAATAAAATAAATTGATATTAGAAGAAAAAGAGCAAATAATTATTAGAATAGGGAAAATTACAAAAACATGGACTTTTGAAGTTTAATTTACAAATGCATGAAGTCAAACTCATGAAATTTCAAACATAAATGAATTGTACGAAAATGCTGATGTGGATATGAAAATTTTAACTTTTATTTTATTCAAGTACGCAAAATACATTACTATTTTGACAACCAGTGGAAAAAAAAAATCAACTAAATTGTGATCACGATTTTTCAAAACAGTCTCGCCTACGTGCATAAAATTGGTGATGCAAAAATGGATATCCAGTTTGATAACCTGATCGGGAAAGGATAGTTTATTTAATAAGTAAAATAAAATATATTGACAAAAAAAGAGAAAGGCAAATAATGATTGGAATATGGAAAATTACAAATACGTGGACCTTTGGAATCAAATTTACAAGTTCATGAAGTCAAAGTCATGAAATTTAAAAAAATGAATTGTCCTAAAATGGTGTTGTAGATATGAAAAAATACTATTTATTTTATTCAAGTACACAAACTATTCTAAATATTTTCACAAATAGTGTTAAAAAAAAAAGAAAAAAAAGAAGAGAAAAAATAAAATTTTGATCATTTGTTATCAAAATAGTCTTTGCAAAAAGTGATACCACAATTCATAAAAGTGGTGCCGACGTGCAAAAATATGGTCATCTGATGATGATAATTTGATCATAGTTTCAAAAGAGAAAGGTAAATAATTATTAGAATATATAAAATTACAAATACATGGACTTTTGGAGTCAAATTTACAAATTCATGAAGTCAAATTAATGGAATTTCAAAAAAATCAATTGTCCGATAATGTTGATGTGGATCTGAAAAAATACAGTATATTTTATTCTAGTTCACAAACTATTCATACTATTTTAACCACCTGTAGTAAAATATAAAAAAAACTAGATTTTGAAATATTTTTCACAAAAAGTTGAACCTCTATCCACAAAAGTGGTCCATACTTTCACAAAACTGGTAATGAGAAATTTGAGTAATCTAATGATGATAATTTGATCATATTCAAAAATCATATGTATTGGTCATTGAGAGATTAGTACTACATGAGTACTTTAATATATGTTTAATGTTATTACTTTTTTTGTTGTAATAATCCAACGGATATCTGATTTGATAACCTGATCGACTAAAGATTGTTTTTCTAAAAAAATATAATAAAATAAATTGATATCGAAAGAGAAGGGCAAATAATGATTAGAATACAAAAAATTACAAATACGTGGACTTTTGGATTCTAATTTACAAATTCATCAAGTCAAATTAATATAATTTCAAAAAAATCAATTGTCCGATAATGTAAATGTGGATGTGAAAAAATACGGTCTATTTTATTCTAGTGCACAAACTATTCATATTATTTTGACAACCTGTGATAAAAAAAATAAAAATAGAAAAACTAAAATTTGAAATATTTTTCACAAAAAGTTGTACCTCCATCCATAAAAGTGGTGCATACGTGCACAAAACAGGTAACGAAAAATTTGAGTCATCTGATGATGATAATTTGATCAGATTCTAAAATAATATTTATTTGTCATTGAGAAATTACAACTACATGAGTACTTTCATATATGTTTAATGTTGTTCCTTTTTTTGATCTAACAACTGAACGGATATTTGATTTGATAACCTGATCGACAATGGATTATTTTTATTCTAAATATAACAAAATAAAATAAATTGATATCAAAAGAGAAGGGCAAATAATGATTAGAATACAAAAAATTACAAATACATGGACTTTTGGATTCTAATTTACAAATTCATCAAGTCAAATTAATATAATTTCAAAAAAATCAATTGTCCGATAATGTTTATGTGGATGTGAAAAAATACGGTCTATTTTATTCTAGTGCACAAACTATTCATATTATTTTGACAACCTGTGATAAAAAATAAATAAATAGATAAACTAAAATTTGAAATATTTTTCACAAAAAGTTGTACCTCCATCCACAAAAGTGGTGCATACGTGCACAAAACAGGTAACGAAAAATTTGAGTCATCTGATGATGATAATTTGATCAGATTCTAAAATAATATTTATTTGTCATTGAGAAATTACTACTACATGAGTACTTTCATATATGTTTAATGTTGTTCCTTTTTTTGATCTAACAACTGAACGGATATTTGATTTGATAACCTGATCGACAATGGATTATTTTTTTTCTAAATATAACAAAATAAAATAAATTGATATTAGAAGAAAAAGAGCAAATAATTATTAGAATATGGAAAATTACAAAAACATGGACTTTTGGAGTTTAATTTACAAATGCATGAAGTCAAAGTCATGAAATTTCAAACATAAATGAATTGTACGAAAATGCTGATGTGGATATGAAAAATTTAACGTTTATTTTATTCAAGTACGCAAAATACATTACTATTTTGACAACCAGTGGTAAAAAAAAAATCAACTAAATTGTGATCACGAGTTTTCAAAACAGTCTCGCCTACGTGCATAAAATTGGTGATGCAAAAATGGATATCCAGTTTGATAACCTGATCGGCTAAGGATAGTTTATTTAATAAGTAAAATAAAATAAATTGATAACAAAAGAGAAGGGCAAATAATGATTGGAATAGGGAAAATTACAAATACGTGGACTTTTGGAATCAAATTTACAAATTCATGAAGTCAAAGTCATGAAATTTAAAAAATTGAATTGTCCTAAACTGGTGATGTAGATATGAAAAAATACTGTTTATTTTATTCAAGTACACAAACTACGCTAAATATTTTCACAAATAATGTTAAAAAAAAAAGAAAAAAAAGAAGAGAAAAAATAAAATTTTGATCATTTGTTAGCAAAATAGTCTTTGCAAAAAGTGATACCACAATTCATAAAAGTGGTGCCGACGTGCAAAAATATGGTCATCTGATGATGATAATTTGATCATAGTTTCAAAAGAGAAAGGTAAATAATTATTAGAATATATACAATTACAAATACATGGACTTTTGGAGTCTAATTTACAAATTCATGAAGTCAAATTAATGGAATTTCAAAAAAATCAATTGTCCGATAATGTTGATGTGGATCTGAAAAAATACAGTATATTTTATTCTAATACACAAACAATTCATACTATTTTAACCACCTGTAGTAAAAAATAAAAAAAACTAGATTTTGAAATATTTTTCACAAAAAGTTGAACCTCGATCCACAAAAGTGGTCCATACTTTCACAAAACTGGTAATGAGAAATTTGAGGAATCTAATAATGATAATTTGATCATATTCAAAAATCATATGTATTGGTCATTGAGAGATTAGTACTACATGAGTACTTTAATATATGTTTAATGTTATTACTTTTTTTTGTTGTAATAACCCAACGGATATCTGATTTGATAACCTGATCGACTAAAGATTGTTTTTCTAAAAAAATATAATAAAATAAATTGATATCGAAAGAGAAGGGCAAATAATGATTAGAATACAAAAAATTACAAATACGTGTACTTTTGGATTCTAATTTACAAATTCATCAAGTCAAATTAATATAATTTCAAAAAAATCAATTGTCCGATAATGTAAATGTGGATGTGAAAAAATACGGTCTATTTTATTCTAGTGCACAAACTATTCATATTATTTTGACAACCTGTGATAAAAAAAATAAAAATAGAAAAACTAAAATTTGAAATATTTTTCACAAAAAGTTGTACCTCCATCCATAAAAGTGGTGCATACGTGCACAAAACAGGTAACGAAAAATTTGAGTCATCTGATGATGATAATTTGATCAGATTCTAAAATAATATTTATTTGTCATTGAGAAATTACAACTACATGAGTACTTTCATATATGTTTAATGTTGTTCCTTTTTTTGATCTAACAACTGAACGGATATTTGATTTGATAACCTGATCGACAATGGATTATTTTTATTCTAAATATAACAAAATAAAATAAATTGATATCAAAAGAGAAGGGCAAATAATGATTAGAATACAAAAAATTACAAATACATGGACTTTTGGATTCTAATTTACAAATTCATCAAGTCAAACTAATATAATTTCAAAAAAATCAATTGTCCGATAATGTTTATGTGGATGTGAAAAAATACGGTCTATTTTATTCTAGTGCACAAACTATTCATATTATTTTGACAACCTGTGATAAAAAAAAAATAAATAAATAAACTAAAATTTGAAATATTTTTCACAAAAAGTTGTACCTCCATCCACAAAAGTGGTGCATACGTGCACAAAACAGGTAACGAAAAATTTGAGTCATCTGATGATGATAATTTGATCAGATTCTAAAATAATATTTATTTGTCATTGAGAAATTACTACTACATGAGTACTTTCATATATGTTTAATGTTGTTCCTTTTTTTGATCTAACAACTGAACGGATATTTGATTTCATAACCGGATCGACAATGGATTATTTTTTTTCTAAATATAACAAAATAAAATAAATTGATATTAGAAGAAAAAGAGCAAATAATTATTAGAATAGTGAAAATTACAAAAACATGGACTTTTGGAGTTTAATTTACAAATGCATGAAGTCAAAGTCATGAAATTTCAAACATAAATGAATTGTACGAAAATGCTGATGTGGATATGAAAATTTTAACTTTTATTTTATTCAAGTACGCAAAATACATTACTATTTTGACAACCAGTGGTAAAAAAAAAATCAACTAAATTGTGATCACGATTTTTCAAAACAGTCTCGCCTACGTGCATAAAATTGGTGATGCAAAAATGGGTATCCAGTTTGATAACCTGATCGGGAAAGGATAGTTTATTTAATAAGTAAAATAAAATAAATTGACAACAAAAGAGAAAGGCAAATAATGATTGGAATAGGGAAAATTACAAATACGTGGACCTTTGGAATCAAATTTACAAATTCATGAAGTCAAAGTCATGAAATTTAAAAAAATGAATTGTCCTAAAATGGTGATGTAGATATGAAAAAATACTATTTATTTTATTCAAGTACACAAACTATTCTAAATATTTTCACAAATAGTGTTAAAAAAAAAAGAAAAAAAAGAAGAGAAAAAACAAAATTTTTATCATTTGTTAGCAAAATAGTCTTTACAAAAAGGGGTACCTCAATTCATAAAAGTGGTGCCGATGTGCAAAAATATAGTCATCTGATGATGATAATTTGATCATAGTTTCAAAAGAGAAAGGTAAATAATTATTAGAATATATAAAATTACAAATACATGGACTTTTGGAGTCTAATTTACAAATTCATGAAGTCAAATTAATGGAATTTCAAAAAAATCAATTGTCCGATAATGTTGATGTGGATCTGAAAAAATACAGTATATTTTATTCTAGTACACAAACTATTCATACTATTTTAACCACCTATAATAAAAAATAAAAAAAACTAAATTTTGAAATATTTTTCACAAAAAGTTGAACCTCGATCCACAAAAGTGGTCCATACTTTCACAAAACTAGTAATGAGAAATTTGAGTAATCTAATGATGATAATTTGATCATATTCTCAAATCATATGTATTAGTCATTAAGAGATTAGTACTACATGAGTACTTTAATATATGTTTTATGTTATTACTTTTTTTTGTTGTAATAACCCAACGGATATCTGATTTGATAACCTGATCGACTAAAGATTGTTTTTCTTAAAAAATATAATAAAATAAATTGATATCAAAAGAGAAGGGCAAATAATGATTAGAATACAAAAAATTACAAAAACATGGACTTTTGGATTCTAATTTACAAATTCATGAAGTCAAATTAATGGAATTTCAAAAAAATCAATTGTCCGATAATATTTATGTGGATGTGAAATAATACGGTCTATTTTATTCTAGTGCACAAACTATTCATATTAGTTTGACAACCTGTGATAAAAAAAATAAAAATAAAAAAACTAAAATTTGAAATATTTTTCACAAAAAGTTGTACCTCCATCCACAAAAGTGGTGCATACGTGCACAAAACAGGTAACGAAAAATTTGAGTCATCTGATGATGATAATTTGATCAGATTCTAAAATAATATTTATTTGTCATTGAGAAATTACTACTACATGAGTACTTTCATATATGTTTAATGTTGTTCCTTTTTTTGATCTAACAACTGAACGGATATTTGATTTGATAACCTGATCGACAATGGATTATTTTTTTTCTAAATATAACAAAATAAAATAAATTGATATTAGAAGAAAAGAGCAAATAATTATTAGAATAGGGAAAATTACAAAAACATGGACTTTTGGAGTGAAATTTACAAATGCATGAAGTCAAAGTCATGACATTTCAAACATAAATGAATTGTACGAAAATGCTGTTTTGGATATGAAAATTTTAACGTTTATTTTATTCAAGTACGCAAAATACATTACTATTTTGACAACCAGTGGTAAAAAAAAAATCAACGAAATTGTGATCACAATTTTTCAAAACAGTCTCGCCTACGTGCATAAATTTGGTGATGCAAAAATGGATATCCAGTTTGATAACCTGATCGGCTAAGGATAGTTTATTTAATAAGTAAAATAAAATAAATTGATAACAGAAGAGAAGGGCAAATAATGATTGGAATAGGGAAAATAACAAATACGTGGACTTTTGGAATCAAATTTACAAATTCATGAAGTCAAAGTCATGAAATTTAAAAAAATGAATTGTCCTAAAATGGTGATGTAGATATGAAAAAATAATGTTTATTTTATTCAAGTACACAAACTACGCTAAATATTTTCACAAATAGTGTTAAAAAAAAAAAGAAAAAAAAGAAGAGAAAAAACAAAATTTTGATCATTTGTTATCAAAATAGTCTTTACAAAAAGGGGTACCTCAATTCATAAAAGTGGTGCCGATGTGCAAAAATATAGTCATCTGATGATGATAATTTGATTATAGTTTCAAAAGAGAAAGGTAAATAATTATTAGAATATATAAAATTACAAATACATGGACTTTGGGAGTCTAATTTACAAATTCATGAAGTCAAATTAATGGAATTTCAAAAAAATCAATTGTCCGATAATGTTGATGTGGATCTGAAAAATATACAGTATATTTTATTCTACTACACAAACTATTCATACTATTTTAACCACCTATAATAAAAAATAAAAAAAACTAAATTTTGAAATATTTTTCACATAAAGTTGAACCTCTATCCACAAAAGTGGTCCATACTTTCACAAAACTAGTAATGAGAAATTTGAGTAATCTAATGATGATAATTTGATCATATTCTCAAATCATATGTATTAGTCATTGAGAGATTAGTACTACATGAGTACTTTAATATATGTTTTATGTTATTACTTTTTTTTGTTGTAATAACCCAACGGATATCTGATTTGATAACCTGATCGACTAAAGATTGTTTTTCTTAAAAAATATAATAAAATAAATTGATATCAAAAGAGAGGGGCAAATAATGATTAGAATACAAAAAATTACAAATACATGGACTTTTGGATTCTAATTTACAAATTCATGAAGTCAAATTAATGGAATTTCAAAAAAATCAATTGTCCGATAATGTTTATGTGGATGTGAAAAAATACGGTCTATTTTATTCTAGTGCACAAACTATTCATATTATTTTGACAACCTGTGATAAAAAAAATAAAAATAAAAAAACTAAAATTTGAAATATTTTTCACAAAAAGTTGTACCTTCATCCACAAAAGTGGTGCATACGTGCACAAAACAGGTAACGAAAAATTTGAGTCATCTGATGATGATAATTTGATCAGATTCTAAAATAATATTTATTTGTTATTGAGAAATTACTACTACATGAGTACTTTCATCAATGTTTAATGTTGTTCCTTTTTTTGATCTAACAACTGAACGGATATTTGATTTGATAACCTGATCGACAATGGATTATTTTTTTTCTAAATATAACAAAATAAAATAAATTGATATTAGAAGAAAAGAGCAAATAATTATTAGAATAGGGAAAATTACAAAAACATGGACTTTTGGAATTTAATTTACAAATGCATGAAGTCAAAGTCATGAAATTTCAAACATAAATGAATTGTACGAAAATGCTGATGTGGATATGAAAAATTTAACGTTTATTTTATTCAAGTACGCAAAATACATTACTATTTTGACAACCAGTGATAAAAAAAAAATCAACTAAATTGTGATCACGAGTTTTCAAAACAGTCTCGCCTACGTGCATAAAATTGGTGATGCAAAAATGGATATCCAGTTTGATAACCTAATCGGCTAAGGATAGTTTATTTAATAAGTAAAATAAAAAAAAATTGATAACAAAAGACAAGCGCAAATAATGATTGGAATAGGGAAAATTACAAATACGTGGACTTTTGGAATCAAATTTACAAATTCATGAAGTCAAAGTCATGAAATTTAAAAAAATGAATTGTCCCAAAATGGTGATGTAGATATGAAAAAATACTGTTTATTTTATTCAAGTACACAAACAACGCTAAATATTTTCACAAATAGTGCTAAAAAAAAGAAGAAAAAAAAAAGAGAAAAAACAAAATTTTGATCATTTGTTAGCAAAATAGTCTTTACAAAAAGGGTTACCTCAATTCATAAAAGTGGTGCCGATGTGCCAAAATATAGTCATCTGATGATGATAATTTGATCATAGTTTCAAAAGAGAAAGGTAAATAATTATTAGAATATATAAAATTACAAATACATGGACTTTTGGAGTCTAATTTACAAATTCATGAAGTCAAATTAATGAAATTTCAAAAAAATCAATTGTCCGATAATGTTGATGTGTATCTGAAAAAATACAGTATATTTTATTCTACTACACAAACTATTCATACTATTTTAACCACCTATAGTAAAGAATAAAAAAAACTAAATTTTGAAATATTTTTCACAAAAAGTTGAACCTTTATCCACAAAAGTGGTCCATACTTTCACAAAACTGGTAATGAGAAATTTGAGTAATCTAATGATGAAAATTTGATCATATTCAAAAATCATATGTATTGGTCATTGAGAGATTAGTACTACATGAGTACTTTAATATATGTTTAATGTTATTACTTTTTTTTGTTGTTATAACCCAACGGATATCTGATTTGATAACCTGATCGACTAAAGATTGTTTTTCTTAAAAAATATAATAAAATAAATTGATATCAAAAGAGAAGGGCAAATAATGATTAGAATAAAAAAAATTACAAATACATGGACTTTTGGATTCTAATTTACAAATTCATGAAGTCAAATTAATATAATTTCAAAAAAATCAATTGTCCGATAATGTAAATGTGGATGTGAAAAAATACGGTCTATTTTATTCTAGTGCACAAACTATTCATATTATTTTGACAACCTGTGATAAAAAAAATAAAAATAAAAAAACTAAAATTTGAAATATTTTTCACAAAAAGTTGTACCTCCATCCACAAAAGTGGTGCATACGTGCACAAAACAGGTAACGAAAAATTTGAGTCATCTGATGATGATAATTTGATCAGATTCTAAAATAATTTTTATTTGTCATTGAGAAATTACTACTACATGAGTACTTTCATATATGTTTAATGTTGTTCCTTTTTTTGATCTAACAACTGAACGGATATTTGATTTGATAACCTGATCGACAATGGATTATTTTTTTTCTAAATATAACAAAATAAAATAAATTGATATTAGAAGAAAAATAGCAAATAATTATTAGAATAGGAAAAATTACAAAAACATGGACTTTTGGAGTTTAATTTACAAATGCATGAAGTCAAAGTCATGAATTTTTCAAACATAAATGAATTGTACGAAAATGCTGATGTGGATATGAAAAATTTAACGTTTATTTTATTGAAGTACGCAAAATACATTACTATTTTGACAACCAGTGGTAAAAAAAAAATCAACTAAATTGTGATCACGAGTTTTCAAAACAGTCTCGCCTACGTGCATAAAATTGGTGATGCAAAAATGGATATCCAGTTTGATAACCTGATCGGCTAAGGATAGTTTATTTAATAAGTAAAATAAAATAAATTGATAACAAAAGGGAAGGGCAAATAATGATTGGAATAGGGACAATTACAAATACGTGGACTTTTCGAATCAAATTTACAAATGCATGAAGTCAAAGTCAAGAAATTTAAAAAAATGAATTGTCCTAAAATGGTGACGTAGATACGAAAAAGTACTGTTTATTTTATTCAAGTACACAAACTACTCTAAATATTTTCACAAATAGTGTTAAAAAAAAAAGAAAAAAAAAAAGAGAAAAAACAAAATTTTGATCATTTGTTAGCAAAGTAGTCTTTACAAAAAGGGGTACCTCAATTCATAAAAGTGGTGCCGACGTGCAAAAATATAGTCATCTGATGATGATAATTTGATCATAGTTTCAAAAGAGAAAGGTAAATAATTATTAGAATATATAAAATTACAAATACATGGACTTTTGGAGTATAATTTACAAATGCAAGAAGTCAAATTAATGGAATTTCAAAAAAATCAATTGTCCGATAATGTTGATGTGGATTTGAAAAAATACAGTATATTTTATTCTAGTACACAAACTATTCATACTATTTTAACCACCTGTATTAAAAAATAAAAAAAACTAAATTTTGAAATATTTTTCACAAAAAGTTGAACCTCTATCCACAAAAGTGGTGCATACTTTCACAAAACTGGTAATGAGAAATTTGAGGAATCTAATGATGATAATTTGATCATATTCAAAAATCATATGTATTGGTCATTGAGAGATTAGTACTACATGAGTACTTTAATATATGTTTAATGTTATTACTTTTTTTTGTTGTAATAACCCAACGGATATCTGATTTGATAACCTGATCGACTAAAGATTGTTTTTCTAAAAAAATATAATAAAATAAATTGATATCGAAAGAGAAGGGCAAATAATGATTAGAATACAAAAAATTACAAATACGTGTACTTTTGGATTCTAATTTACAAATTCATCAAGTCAAATTAATATAATTTCAAAAAAATCAATTGTCCGATAATGTAAATGTGGATGTGAAAAAATACGGTCTATTTTATTCTAGTGCACAAACTATTCATATTATTTTGACAACCTGTGATAAAAAAAATAAAAATAGAAAAACTAAAATTTGAAATATTTTTCACAAAAAGTTGTACCTCCATCCATAAAAGTGGTGCATACGTGCACAAAACAGGTAACGAAAAATTTGAGTCATCTGATGATGATAATTTGATCAGATTCTAAAATAATATTTATTTGTCATTGAGAAATTACAACTACATGAGTACTTTCATATATGTTTAATGTTGTTCCTTTTTTTGATCTAACAACTGAACGGATATTTGATTTGATAACCTGATCGACAATGGATTATTTTTATTCTAAATATAACAAAATAAAATAAATTGATATCAAAAGAGAAGGGCAAATAATGATTAGAATACAAAAAATTACAAATACATGGACTTTTGGATTCTAATTTACAAATTCATCAAGTCAAACTAATATAATTTCAAAAAAATCAATTGTCCGATAATGTTTATGTGGATGTGAAAAAATACGGTCTATTTTATTCTAGTGCACAAACTATTCATATTATTTTGACAACCTGTGATAAAAAAAAAATAAATAAATAAACTAAAATTTGAAATATTTTTCACAAAAAGTTGTACCTCCATCCACAAAAGTGGTGCATACGTGCACAAAACAGGTAACGAAAAATTTGAGTCATCTGATGATGATAATTTGATCAGATTCTAAAATAATATTTATTTGTCATTGAGAAATTACTACTACATGAGTACTTTCATATATGTTTAATGTTGTTCCTTTTTTTGATCTAACAACTGAACGGATATTTGATTTCATAACCGGATCGACAATGGATTATTTTTTTTCTAAATATAACAAAATAAAATAAATTGATATTAGAAGAAAAAGAGCAAATAATTATTAGAATAGTGAAAATTACAAAAACATGGACTTTTGGAGTTTAATTTACAAATGCATGAAGTCAAAGTCATGAAATTTCAAACATAAATGAATTGTACGAAAATGCTGATGTGGATATGAAAATTTTAACTTTTATTTTATTCAAGTACGCAAAATACATTACTATTTTGACAACCAGTGGTAAAAAAAAAATCAACTAAATTGTGATCACGATTTTTCAAAACAGTCTCGCCTACGTGCATAAAATTGGTGATGCAAAAATGGGTATCCAGTTTGATAACCTGATCGGGAAAGGATAGTTTATTTAATAAGTAAAATAAAATAAATTGACAACAAAAGAGAAAGGCAAATAATGATTGGAATAGGGAAAATTACAAATACGTGGACCTTTGGAATCAAATTTACAAATTCATGAAGTCAAAGTCATGAAATTTAAAAAAATGAATTGTCCTAAAATGGTGATGTAGATATGAAAAAATACTATTTATTTTATTCAAGTACACAAACTATTCTAAATATTTTCACAAATAGTGTTAAAAAAAAAAGAAAAAAAAGAAGAGAAAAAACAAAATTTTTATCATTTGTTAGCAAAATAGTCTTTACAAAAAGGGGTACCTCAATTCATAAAAGTGGTGCCGATGTGCAAAAATATAGTCATCTGATGATGATAATTTGATCATAGTTTCAAAAGAGAAAGGTAAATAATTATTAGAATATATAAAATTACAAAATACATGGACTTTTGGAGTCTAATTTACAAATTCATGAAGTCAAATTAATGGAATTTCAAAAAAATCAATTGTCCGATAATGTTGATGTGGATCTGAAAAAATACAGTATATTTTATTCTAGTACACAAACTATTCATACTATTTTAACCACCTATAATAAAAAATAAAAAAAACTAAATTTTGAAATATTTTTCACAAAAAGTTGAACCTCGATCCACAAAAGTGGTCCATACTTTCACAAAACTAGTAATGAGAAATTTGAGTAATCTAATGATGATAATTTGATCATATTCTCAAGTCATATGTATTAGTCATTGAGAGATTAGTACTACATGAGTACTTTAATATATGTTTTATGTTATTACTTTTTTTTGTTGTAATAACCCAACGGATATCTGATTTGATAACCTGATCGACTAAAGATTGTTTTTCTTAAAAAATATAATAAAATAAATTGATATCAAAAGAGAAGGGCAAATAATGATTAGAATACAAAAAATTACAAAAACATGGACTTTTGGATTCTAATTTACAAATTCATGAAGTCAAATTAATGGAATTTCAAAAAAATCAATTGTCCGATAATATTTATGTGGATGTGAAATAATACGGTCTATTTTATTCTAGTGCACAAACTATTCATATTATTTTGACAACCTGTGATAAAAAAAATAAAAATAAAAAAACTAAAATTTGAAATATTTTTCACAAAAAGTTGTACCTCCATCCACAAAAGTGGTGTATACGTGCACAAAACAGGTAACGAAAAATTTGAGTCATCTGATGATGATAATTTGATCAGATTCTAAAATAATATTTATTTGTCATTGAGAAATTACTACTACATGAGTACTTTCATATATGTTTAATGTTGTTCCTTTTTTTGATCTAACAACTGAACGGATATTTGATTTGATAACCTGATCGACAATGGATTATTTTTTTTCTAAATATAACAAAATAAAATAAATTGATATTAGAAGAAAAGAGCAAATAATTATTAGAATAGGGAAAATTACAAAAACATGGACTTTTGGAGTTAAATTTACAAATGCATGAAGTCAAAGTCATGACATTTCAAACATAAATGAATTGTACGAAAATGCTGTTTTGGATATGAAAATTTTAACGTTTATTTTATTCAAGTACGCAAAATACATTACTATTTTGACAACCAGTGGTAAAAAAAAAATCAACGAAATTGTGATCACAATTTTTCAAAACAGTCTCGCCTACGTGCATAAATTTGGTGATGCAAAAATGGATATCCAGCTTGATAACCTGATCGGCTAAGGATAGTTTATTTAATAAGTAAAATAAAATAAATTGATAACAGAAGAGAAGGGCAAATAATGATTGGAATAGGGAAAATAACAAATACGTGGACTTTTGGAATCAAATTTACAAATTCATGAAGTCAAAGTCATGAAATTTAAAAAAATGAATTGTCCTAAAATGGTGATGTAGATATGAAAAAATACTGTTTATTTTATTCAAGTACACAAACTACGCTAAATATTTTCACAAATAGTGTTAAAAAAAAAAAGAAAAAAAAGAAGAGAAAGAACAAAATTTTGATCATTTGTTATCAAAATAGTCTTTACAAAAAGGGGTACCTCAATTCATAAAAGTGGTGCCGATGTGCAAAAATATAGTCATCTGATGATGATAATTTGATTATAGTTTCAAAAGAGAAAGGTAAATAATTATTAGAATATATAAAATTACAAATACATGGACTTTGGGAGTCTAATTTACAAATTCATGAAGTCAAATTAATGGAATTTCAAAAAAATCAATTGTCCGATAATGTTGATGTGGATCTGAAAAATATACAGTATATTTTATTCTACTACACAAACTATTCATACTATTTTAACCACCTATAATAAAAAATAAAAAAAACTAAATTTTGAAATATTTTTCACATAAAGTTGAACCTCTATCCACAAAAGTGGTCCATACTTTCACAAAACTAGTAATGAGAAATTTGAGTAATCTAATGATGATAATTTGATCATATTCTCAAATCATATGTATTAGTCATTGAGAGATTAGTACTACATGAGTACTTTAATATATGTTTTATGTTATTACTTTTTTTTGTTGTAATAACCCAACGGATATCTGATTTGATAACCTGATCGACTAAAGATTGTTTTTCTTAAAAAATATAATAAAATAAATTGATATCAAAAGAGAGGGGCAAATAATGATTAGAATACAAAAAATTACAAATACATGGACTTTTGGATTCTAATTTACAAATTCATGAAGTCAAATTAATGGAATTTCAAAAAAATCAATTGTCCGATAATGTTTATGTGGATGTGAAAAAATACGGTCTATTTTATTCTAGTGCACAAACTATTCATATTATTTTGACAACCTGTGATAAAAAAAATAAAAATAGAAAAACTAAAATTTGAAATATTTTTCACAAAAAGTTGTACCTTCATCCACAAAAGTGGTGCATACGTGCACAAAACAGGTAACGAAAAATTTGAGTCATCTGATGATGATAATTTGATCAGATTCTAAAATAATATTTATTTGTTATTGAGAAATTACTACTACATGAGTACTTTCATCAATGTTTAATGTTGTTCCTTTTTTTGATCTAACAACTGAACGGATATTTGATTTGATAACCTGATCGACAATGGATTATTTTTTTTCTAAATATAACAAAATAAAATAAATTGATATTAGAAGAAAAGAGCAAATAATTATTAGAATAGGGAAAATTACAAAAACATGGACTTTTGGAATTTAATTTACAAATGCATGAAGTCAAAGTCATGAAATTTCAAACATAAATGAATTGTACGAAAATGCTGATGTGGATATGAAAAATTTAACGTTTATTTTATTCAAGTACGCAAAATACATTACTATTTTGACAACCAGTGATAAAAAAAAAATCAACTAAATTGTGATCACGAGTTTTCAAAACAGTCTCGCCTACGTGCATAAAATTGGTGATGCAAAAATGGATATCCAGTTTGATAACCTAATCGGCTAAGGATAGTTTATTTAATAAGTAAAATAAAAAAAATTGATAACAAAAGACAAGCGCAAATAATGATTGGAATAGGGAAAATTACAAATACGTGGACTTTTGGAATCAAATTTACAAATTCATGAAGTCAAAGTCATGAAATTTAAAAAAATGAATTGTCCCAAAATGGTGATGTAGATATGAAAAAATACTGTTTATTTTATTCAAGTACACAAACAACGCTAAATATTTTCACAAATAGTGCTAAAAAAAAGAAGAAAAAAAAAAGAGAAAAAACAAAATTTTGATCATTTGTTAGCAAAATAGTCTTTACAAAAAGGGTTACCTCAATTCATAAAAGTGGTGCCGATGTGCCAAAATATAGTCATCTGATGATGATAATTTGATCATAGTTTCAAAAGAGAAAGGTAAATAATTATTAGAATATATAAAATTACAAATACATGGACTTTTGGAGTCTAATTTACAAATTCATGAAGTCAAATTAATGAAATTTCAAAAAAATCAATTGTCCGATAATGTTGATGTGTATCTGAAAAAATACAGTATATTTTATTCTACTACACAAACTATTCATACTATTTTAACCACCTATAGTAAAGAATAAAAAAAACTAAATTTTGAAATATTTTTCACAAAAAGTTGAACCTTTATCCACAAAAGTGGTCCATACTTTCACAAAACTGGTAATGAGAAATTTGAGTAATCTAATGATGAAAATTTGATCATATTCAAAAATCATATGTATTGGTCATTGAGAGATTAGTACTACATGAGTACTTTAATATATGTTTAATGTTATTACTTTTTTTTGTTGTTATAACCCAACGGATATCTGATTTGATAACCTGATCGACTAAAGATTGTTTTTCTTAAAAAATATAATAAAATAAATTGATATCAAAAGAGAAGGGCAAATAATGATTAGAATAAAAAAAATTACAAATACATGGACTTTTGGATTCTAATTTACAAATTCATGAAGTCAAATTAATATAATTTCAAAAAAATCAATTGTCCGATAATGTAAATGTGGATGTGAAAAAATACGGTCTATTTTATTCTAGTGCACAAACTATTCATATTATTTTGACAACCTGTGATAAAAAAAATAAAAATAAAAAAACTAAAATTTGAAATATTTTTCACAAAAAGTTGTACCTCCATCCACAAAAGTGGTGCATACGTGCACAAAACAGGTAACGAAAAATTTGAGTCATCTGATGATGATAATTTGATCAGATTCTAAAATAATTTTTATTTGTCATTGAGAAATTACTACTACATGAGTACTTTCATATATGTTTAATGTTGTTCCTTTTTTTGATCTAACAACTGAACGGATATTTGATTTGATAACCTGATCGACAATGGATTATTTTTTTTCTAAATATAACAAAATAAAATAAATTGATATTAGAAGAAAAATAGCAAATAATTATTAGAATAGGAAAAATTACAAAAACATGGACTTTTGGAGTTTAATTTACAAATGCATGAAGTCAAAGTCATGAATTTTTCAAACATAAATGAATTGTACGAAAATGCTGATGTGGATATGAAAAATTTAACGTTTATTTTATTGAAGTACGCAAAATACATTACTATTTTGACAACCAGTGGTAAAAAAAAAATCAACTAAATTGTGATCACGAGTTTTCAAAACAGTCTCGCCTACGTGCATAAAATTGGTGATGCAAAAATGGATATCCAGTTTGATAACCTGATCGGCTAAGGATAGTTTATTTAATAAGTAAAATAAAATAAATTGATAACAAAAGGGAAGGGCAAATAATGATTGGAATAGGGACAATTACAAATACGTGGACTTTTCGAATCAAATTTACAAATGCATGAAGTCAAAGTCAAGAAATTTAAAAAAATGAATTGTCCTAAAATGGTGACGTAGATACGAAAAAGTACTGTTTATTTTATTCAAGTACACAAACTACTCTAAATATTTTCACAAATAGTGTTAAAAAAAAAAGAAAAAAAAAAAGAGAAAAAACAAAATTTTGATCATTTGTTAGCAAAGTAGTCTTTACAAAAAGGGGTACCTCAATTCATAAAAGTGGTGCCGACGTGCAAAAATATAGTCATCTGATGATGATAATTTGATCATAGTTTCAAAAGAGAAAGGTAAATAATTATTAGAATATATAAAATTACAAATACATGGACTTTTGGAGTATAATTTACAAATGCAAGAAGTCAAATTAATGGAATTTCAAAAAAATCAATTGTCCGATAATGTTGATGTGGATTTGAAAAAATACAGTATATTTTATTCTAGTACACAAACTATTCATACTATTTTAACCACCTGTAGTAAAAAATAAAAAAAACTAAATTTTGAAATATTTTTCACAAAAAGTTGAACCTCTATCCACAAAAGTGGTGCATATTTTCACAAAACTGGTAATGAGAAATTTGAGTAATCTAATGATGATAATTTGATCATATTCTCAAATCATATGTATTTGTCATTGAGAGATTAGTACTACATGAGTACTTTAATATATGTTTAATGTTATTACTTTTTTTTGTTGTAATAATAAAACGGATATCTGATTTGATAACCTGATCGACTAAGATTGTTTTTCTTAAAAAATATAATAAAATAAATTGATATCAAAAGAGAAGGGCAAATAATGATTAGAATACAAAAAATTACAAATACATGGACTTTTGGATTCTAATTTACAAATTCATGAAGTCAAATTAATGTAATTTCAAAAAAATCAATTGTCCCATAACGTTTATGTGGATGTGAAAAAATACGGTCTATTTCATTCTAGTGCACAAACTATTCATATTATTTTGACAACCTGTGATAAAAAAAATAAAAATAAAAAAACTAAAATTTGAAATATTTTTCACAAAAAGTTGTACCTCCATCCACAAAAATGGTGCATACGTGCACAAAACAGGTAACGAAAAATTTGAGTCATCTAATGATGATAATTTGATCAGATTCTAAAATAATATTTATTTGTCATTGAGAAATTACTACTACATGAGTACTTTCATAAATGTTTAATGTTGTTCCTTTTTTTGATCTAACAACTGAACGGATATTTGATTTGATAACCTGATCGACAATGGATTATTTTTTTTCTAAATATAACAAAATAAAATAAATTGATATTAGAAGAAAAATAGCAAATAATTATTAGAATAGGGAAAATTACAAAAACATGGACTTTTGGAGTTTAATTTACAAATGCATGAAGTCAATGTCATGAAATTTCAAACAGAAATGAATTGTACGAAAATGCTGATGTGGATATGAAAAATTTAACGTTTATTTTATTCAAGTACGCAAAATACATTACTATTTTGACAACCAGTGATAAAAAAAAAAATCAACTAAATTGTGATCACGAGTTTTCAAAATAGTCTCACCGACGTGCATAAAATTGGTGATGCAAAAATGGATATCCAGTTTGATAACCTGATCGGCTAAGGATAGTTTATTTAATAAGTAAAATAAAATAAATTGACAACAAAAGAGAAGGGCAAATAATGATTGAATAGGGAAAATTACAAATACATGGACTTTTGGAATCAAATTTACAAATGCATGAAGTCAAAGTCATGAAATTTAAAAAAATGAATTGTCCTAAAATGGTGATGTAGATACGAAAAAATACTGTTTATTTTATTCAAGTACACAAACTACTCTAAATATTTTCACAAATAGTGTTAGAAAAAAAGAAAAAAAAAAGAGAAAAAACTAAATTTTGATCATTTGTTAGCAAAATAGTCTTTACAAAAACGGGTGCCTCAATTCATAAAAGTGGTGCCGACGTGCAAAAATATAGTCATCTGATGATGATAATTTGATCATAGTTTCAAAATAGAAAGGCAAATAATTATTAGAATATATAAAATTACAAATACATGGACTTTTGGAGTCTAATTGACAAATGCATGAAGTCAAATTAATGGAATTTCAAAAAAATCAATTGTCCGATAATGTTGATGTGGATCTGAAAAAATACAGTATATTTTATTCTAATACACAAACTATTCATACTATTTTAACCACCTGTAATAAAAAATAAAAGAAACTAAATTTTGAAATATTTTTTACAAAAAGTTGAACCTGTATCCACAAAAGTGGTCCATACTTTCACAAAACTGGTAATGAGAAATTTGAGTCATCTAATGATGATAATTTGATCATATTGTCAAATCATATGTATTGGTCATTGAGAGATTAGTACTACATGAGTACTTTAATATGTTTAATGTTATTTCGTTTTTTTGTTGTAATAAGCCAACGGATAACTGATTTGATAACCTGATCGACTAAAGATTGTTTTTCTTAAAAATTATATTAAAATAAATTGATATCAAAAGAGAAGGGCAAATAATGATTAGAATACAAAAAATTACAAATACATGGACTTTTGGATTCTAATTTACAAATTCATGAAGTCAAATTAATGGAATTTCAAAAAAATCAATTGTCCGATAATTTTTTTTTGTGCATGTGAAAAAAGACGGTTTATTTTATTCTAGATCCCAAACTATTCATATTATTTTGACAACCTATGATAAAAAAAAATAAAAATAAAAAAACTAAAATTTGAAATATTTTTCACAAAAAGTTGTACCTCCATCCACAAAAATGGTGCATACGTGCACAAAACAGGTAACGGAAAATTTGAGTCACCTGATGATGATAATCTTATCAGATTCTAAAATAATATTTATTTGTCATTGAGAAATTACTACATGAGTACTTTCATGTATGTTTAATGTTGTTCCTTTTTTTGATCTAATAACTGAACGGATATTTGATTTGATAACCTGATCGACAATGGATTATTTTTTTTCTAAATATAACAAAATAAAATAAATTGATATTAGAAGAAAAGAGCAAATAATTATTAGAATAGGGAAAATTACAAAAGCATGGACTTTTGGAGTTTAATTTACAAATGCATGAAGTCAAAGTCATGAAATTTGAAACAGAAATGAATTGTACGAAAATCCTGACGTGGATATGAAAAATTTAACGTTTATTTTATTCAAGTACGCAAAATACATTACTATTTTGACAACCAGGGATAAAAAAAAGTCAACTAAATTGTGATCACGAGTTTTCAAAATAGTCTTGCCTACGTGCATAAAATTGGTGATGCAAAAATGGTATCCAGTTTGATAACCTGATCGGCTAAGGATAGTTTATTTAATAAGTAAAATAAAATAAATTGATAACAAAAGAGAAGGGCAAATAATGATTGGAATAGGGAAAATTACAAATACGTGAACTTTTGGAATCAAATTTACAAATGCATGAAGTCAAAGTCATGAAATTTAAAAAAATGAATTGTCCTAAAATGGTGATGTAGATATGAAAAAATACTGTTTATTTTATTCAAGTACACAAACTACTCTAAATATTTTCACAAATAGTATTAAAAAAAAGAAAAAAAAAAGAGAAAAAACTAAATTTTGATCATTTGTTAGCAAAATAGTCTTTACAAAAAGGGGTACCTCAATTCATAAAAGTGGTGCCGACGTGCAAAAATATAGCCATCTGATGATGATAATTTGATCATAGTTTCAAAAGAGAAAGGCAAATAATTATTAAATATATAAAATTACAAATACATGGACTTTTGGAGACTAATTTACAAATGCATGAAGTCAAATTAATGGAATTTCTCATACTATTTTAACCACCTGTAATAAAAAATAAAAAAAACTAAATTTTGAAATATTTTTCACAAAAAGTTGAACCTCTATCCACAAAAGTGGTCCATACTTTCACAAAACTAGTAATGAGAAATTTGAGTGATCTAATGATGATAATTTGATCATATTCTCAAATCATACGTATTGGTCATTGAGAGATTAGTACTACATGAGTACTTTAATATATGTTTAATGTTATTACTTTTTTTTGTTGAAGTAATCCATCGGATATCTGATTTGATAACCTGATCGACTAAAGATTATTTTTTTAAAAAATATAATAAAATAAATTGATATCAAAAGAGAAGGGCAAATAATGATTAGAATACAAAAAATTACAAATACATGGACTTTTGTATTCTAATTTACAAATTCATGAAGTTAAATTAATGGAATTTCAAAAAAATCAATTGTCCGATAATGTTTATGTGGAAGTGAAAAAATACGGTTTATTTTATAATAGTGCACAAACTATTCATATTATTTTGACAACCTGTGATAAAAAAAATAAAAATAAAAAAACTAAAATTTGAAATATTTTTCACAAAAAGTTGTACCTCCATCCACAAAAGTGGTGCATACGTGCACAAAACATGTAACGAAAAATTTGAGTCATCTAATGATGATAATTTGATCAGATTCTAAAATAATATTTATTTGCCCTTGAGAAATTACTACTACATGAGTAATTTCATATATGTTTAATGTTGTTCCTTTTTTTGATCTAATAACTGAACGGATATTTGATTTGATAACCTGATCGACAATGTATTATTTTTTTTCTAAATATAACAAAATAAAATAAATTGACATTAGAAGAAAAGTGCAAATAATTATTAGAATTGTGAAAATTACAAAAACATGGACTTTTGGAGTTTAATTTTCAAATGCATGAAGTCAAAGTCATGAAATTTCAAACACAAATGAATTGTACAAAAATGCTGATGTGGATATGAAAATTTTAACGTTTATTTTATTCAAGTATGCAAAATACATTACTATTTTGACAACCAGTGATAAAAAAAAAAAATCAACTGAATTGTGATCACGATTTTTCAAAATAGTCTCGCCAACGTGCATAAAATTGGTGATGCAAAAATGGATAACCAGTTTGATAACCTGATCGGCTAAGGATAGTTTTTTTAATAAGTAAAATAAAATAAAATGATAACAAAATAGAAGGGTAAATAATGATTGGAATAGGGAAAATTACAAATACGGGGACTTTTGGAATCAAATTTACAGATGCATGAAGTCAAAGTCATGAAATTTAAAAAAATGAATTGTCCTAAAATGGTGATGTGCATATGAAAAAATACTGTTTATTTTATTCAAGTACACAAACTACTCTAAATATTTTCACAAATAGTGTTAGAAAAAAAGAAAAAAAAAAGAGAAAAAACTAAATTTTGATCATTTGTTAGCAAAATAGTCTTTACAAAAACGGGTACCTCAATTCATAAAAGTGGTGCCGACGTGCAAAAATATAGCCATCTGATGATGATAATTTGATCATAGTTTCAAAAGAGAAAGGTAAATAATTATTAGAATATATAAAATTACAAATACATGGACTTTTGGAGTCTAATTTACAAATGCATGAAGTCAAATTAATGGAATTTCAAAAAAATCAATTGTCCGATAATGTTGATGTGGATCTGAAAAAATACAGTATATTTTATTCTAATACACAAACTATTCATACTATTTTAACCACCTGTAATAAAAAAGAAAAAAAACTAAATTTTGAAATATTTTTCACAAAAAGTTGAACCTGTATCCACAAAAGTGGTCTATACTTTCACAAAACTGGTAATGAGAAATTTGAGTCATCTAATGATGATAATTTGATCATATTCTCAAATCATATGTATTGGTCATTGAGAGATTAGTACTACATGAGTACTTTAATATGTTTAATGTTATTTCTTTTTTTTGTTGTAATAAGCCAACGGATAACTGATTTGATAACCTGATCGACTAAAGATTGTTTTTCTTAAAAATTATATTAAAATAAATTGATATCAAAAGAGAAGGGCAAATAATGATTAGAATACAAAAAATTACAAATACATGGACTTTTGGATTCTAATTTACAAATTCATGAAGTCAAATTAATGGAATTTCAAAAAAATCAATTGTCCGATAATGTTTATGTGCATGTGAAAAAAGACGGTTTATTTTATTCTAGTGCCCAAACTATTCATATTATTTTGACAACCTGTGATAAAAAAAAATAAAAATAAAAAAACTAAAATTTGAAATATTTTTCACAAAAAGTTGTACCTCCATCCACAAAAGTGGTGCATACGTGCACAAAACATGTAACGAAAAATTTGAGTCATCTAATGATGATAATTTGATCAGATTCTAAAATAATATTTATTTGCCCTTGAGAAATTACTACTACATGAGTAATTTCATATATGTTTAATGTTGTTCCTTTTTTTGATCTAATAACTGAACGGATATTTGATTTGATAACCTGATCGACAATGTATTATTTTTTTTCTAAATATAACAAAATAAAATAAATTGACATTAGAAGAAAAGTGCAAATAATTATTAGAATTGTGAAAATTAAAAAAACATGGACTTTTGGAGTTTAATTTTCAAATGCATGAAGTCAAAGTCATGAAATTTCAAACACAAATGAATTGTACAAAAATGCTGATGTGGATATGAAAATTTTAACGTTTATTTTATTCAAGTATGCAAAATACATTACTATTTTGACAACCAGTGATAAAAAAAAAAATCAACTGAATTGTGATCACGATTTTTCAAAATAGTCTCGCCAACGTGCATAAAATTGGTGATGCAAAAATGGATAACCAGTTTGATAACCTGATCGGCTAAGGATAGTTTTTTTAATAAGTAAAATAAAATAAAATGATAACAAAATAGAAGGGTAAATAATGATTGGAATAGGGAAAATTACAAATACGGGGACTTTTGGAATCAAATTTACAGATGCATGAAGTCAAAGTCATGAAATTTAAAAAAATGAATTGTCCAAAAATGGTGATGTGCATATGAAAAAATACTGTTTATTTTATTCAAGTACACAAACTAATCTAAATATTTTCACAAATAGTGTTAGAAAAAAAGAAAAAAAAAAGAGAAAAAACTAAATTTTGATCATTTGTTAGCAAAATAGTCTTTACAAAAACGGGTACCTCAATTCATAAAAGTGGTGCCGACGTGCAAAAATATAGCCAACTGATGATGATAATTTGATCATAGTTTCAAAAGAGAAAGGTAAATAATTATTAGAATATATAAAATTACAAATACATGGACTTTTGGAGTCTAATTTACAAATGCATGAAGTCAAATTAATGGAATTTCAAAAAAATCAATTGTCCGATAATGTTGATGTGGATCTGAAAAAATACAGTATATTTTATTCTAATACACAAACTATTCATACAATTTTAACCACCTGTAATAAAAAATAAAAAAATTAAATTTTGAAATATTTTTCACAAAAAGTTGAACCTGTATCCACAAAAGTGGTCCATACTTTCACAAAACTGGTATTGAGAAATTTGAGTCATCTAATGATGATAATTTGATCATATTCTCAAATCATATGTATTGGTCATTGAGAGATTAGTACTACATGAG
This sequence comes from Cornus controversa, assembly GCA_026545225.1. Lineage (NCBI taxonomy): Eukaryota > Viridiplantae > Streptophyta > Magnoliopsida > Cornales > Cornaceae > Cornus > Cornus controversa. The sequence goes on along the minus strand of CM048846.1, from coordinate 105,031,277 downwards.
TACTTTAATATGTTTAATGTTATTTCTTTTTTTTGTTGTAATAAGCCAACGGATAACTGATTTGATAACCTGATCGACTAAAGATTGTTTTTCTTAAAAATTATATTAAAATAAATTGATATCAAAAGAGAAGGGCAAATAATGATTAGAATACAAAAAATTACAAATACATGGACTTTTGGATTCTAATTTACAAATTCATGAAGTCAAATTAATGGAATTTCAAAAAAATCAATTGTCCGATAATGTTTATGTGCATGTGAAAAAAGACGGTTTATTTTATTCTAGTGCCCAAACTATTCATATTATTTTGACAACCTGTGATAAAAAAAAATAAAAATAAAAAAACTAATATTTGAAATATTTTTCACAAAAAGTTGTACCTCCATCCACAAAAATGGTGCATACGTGCACAAAACAGGTAACGAAAAATTTGAGTCTCCTGATGATGATAATTTTATCAGATTCTAAAATAATATTTATTTGTCATTGAGAAATTACTACTACATGAGTACTTTCATGTATGTTTAATGTTGTTCCTTTTTTTTATCTAATAACTGAACGGATATTTGATTTGATAACCTGATCGACAATGCATTATTTTTTTTCTAAATATAACAAAATAAAATAAATTGATATTAGAATAAAAGAGCAAATAATTATTAGAATAGGGAAAATTACAAAAGCATGGACTTTTGGAGTTTAATTTACAAATGCATGAAGTCAAAGTCATGAAATTTCAAACAGAAATGAATTGGACGAAAATGCTGATGTGGATATGAAAAATTTAACGTTTATTTTATTCAAGTACGCAAAATACATTACTATTTTGACAACCAGGGATAAAAAAAAAGTCAACTAAATTGTGATCACGAGTTTTCAAAATAGTCTTGCCTACGTGCATAAAATTGGTGATGCAAAAATGGTATCTAGTTTGATAACCTGATCGGCTAAGGATAGTTTATTTAATAAGTAAAATAAAATAAATTGATAACAAAAGAGAAGGGCAAATAATGATTGGAATAGGAAAAATTACAAATACGTGAACTTTTGGAATCAAATTTACAAATGCATGAAGTCAAAGTCATGAAATTTAAAAAAATGAATTGTCCTAAAATGGTGATGTAGATATGAAAAAATACTGTTTATTTTATTCAAGTACACAAACTACTCTAAATATTTTCACAAATAGTATTAAAAAAAAGAAAAAAAAAAGAGAAAAAACTAAATTTTGATCATTTGTTAGCAAAATAGTCTTTACAAAAAGGGGTACCTCAATTCATAAAAGTGTTGTCGACGTGCAAAAATATAGTCATCTGATGATGATAATTTGATCATAGTTTCAAAAGAGAAAGGCAAATAATTATTAAATATATAAAATTACAAATACATGGACTTTTGGAGACTAATTTACAAATGCATGAAGTCAAATTAATGGAATTTCTCATACTATTTTAACCACCTGTAATAAAAAATAAAAAAAACTAAATTTTGAAATATTTTTCACAAAAAGTTGAACCTCTATCCACAAAAGTGGTCCATACTTTCACAAAACTGGTAATGAGAAATTTGAGTGATCTAATGATGATAATTTGATCATATTCTCAAATCATACGTATTGGTCATTGAGAGATTAGTACTACATGAGTACTTTAATATATGTTTAATGTTATTACTTTTTTTTGTTGAAATAATCCAACTGATATCTGATTTGATAACCTGATCGACTAAAGATTATTTTTTTAAAAAATATAATAAAATAAATTGATATCAAAAGAGAAGGGCAAATAATGGTTAGAATACAAAAAATTACAAATACATGGACTTTTGTATTCTAATTTACAAATTCATGAAGTTAAATTAATGGAATTTCAAAAAAATCAATTGTCAAATAATGTTTATGTGGATGTGAAAAAATACGGTTTATTTTATAATAGTGCACAAACTATTCATATTATTTTGACAACCTGTGATAAAAAAAATAAAAATAAAAAAACTAAAATTTTGAAATATTTTTCACAAAAAGTTGTACCTCCATCCACAAAATTTGAGTCATCTGATGATGATAATTTCATCAGACTCTAAAATAATATTTATTTGTCATTGAGAAATTACTACTACATGAGTACTTTCATATATATTTAATGTTGTTCCTTTTTTTGATCTAATAACTGAACGGATATTTGATTTGATAACCTGATCGACAATGTATTATTTTTTTTCTAAATATAACAAAATAAAATAAATTGATATTAGAAGAAAGGGGCAAATAATTATTAGAATTGTGAAAATTACAAAAACATGGACTTTTGGAGTTTAATTTTCAAATGCATGAAGTCAAAGTCATGAAATTTCAAACATAAATGAATTGTACGAAAATGCTGATGTGGATATGAAAATTTTAACGTTTATTTTATTCAAGTATGCAAAATACAATACTATTTTGACAACCAGTGATAAAAAAAAAAAAAATCAACTAAATTGTGATCACGATTTTTCAAAATAGTCTCGCCTACGTGCATAAAATTGGTGATGCAAAAATGGATAACCAGTTTGATAACCTGATCGGCTAAGGATAGTTTTTTTAATAAGTAAAATAAAATAAATTGATAACAAAATAGAAGGGTAAATAATGATTGGAATAGGGAAAATTACAAATACGGGGACTTTTGGAATCAAATTTACAGATGCATGAAGTCAAAGTCATGAAATTTAAAAAAATGAATTGTCCTAAAATGGTGATGTGGATATGAACAAATACTGTTTATTTTATTCAAGTACACAAACTAATCTAAATATTTTCGCAAATAGTGTTAGATAAAAAGAAAAAAAAAAGAGAAAAAACTAAATTTTGATCATTTGTTAGCAAAATCGTCTTTACAAAAACGGGTACCTCAATTCATAAAAGTGGTGCCGACTTGCAAAAATATAGCCATCTGATGATGATAATTTGATCATAGTTTCAAAAGAGAAAGGCAAATAATTATTAGAATATATAAAATTACAAATACATGGACTTTTGGAGTCTAATTTACAAATGCATGAAGTCAAATTAATGGAATTTCAAAAAAATCAATTGTCTGATAATGTTGATGTGGATCTGAAAAAATACAGTATATTTTATTCTAGTACACAAACTATTCAGACTATTTTAACCACCTGTAATAAAAAATAAAAAAAACTAAATTTTGAAATATTTTTCACAAAAAGTTGAACCTCTATCCACAAAAGTGGTCCATACTTTCACAAAACTGGTAATGAGAAATTTGAGTGATCTAATGATGATAATTTGATCATATTCTCAAATCATACGTATTGGTCATTAAGAGATTAGTACAACATGAGTACTTTAATATATGTTTAATGTTATTACTTTTTTTTGTTGAAATAACCCAACGGATATCTGATTTGATAACCTGATCGACTAAAGATTATTTTTTTTTAAAATATAATAAAATAAATTGATATCAAAAGAGAAGGGCAAATAATGATTAGAATACAAAAAATTACAAATACATGGACTTTTGTATTCTAATTTACAAATTCATGAAGTCAAATTAATGGAATTTCAAAAAAATCAATTGTCCGATAATGTTTATGTGGATGTTAAAAAATACGGTTTATTTTATTCTAGTGCACAAACTATTCATACTATGTTGACAACCTGTGATAAAAAAAATAAAAATAAAAAAACTAATATTTGAAATATTTTTCACAAAAAGTTGTACCTCCATCCACAAAAATGGTGCATACGTGCACAAAACAGGTAACGAAAAATTTGAGTCACCTGATGATGATAATTTGATCAGATTCTAAAATAATATTTATTTGTCATTGAAAATTACTACTACATGAGTACTTTCATGTATGTTTAATGTTGTTCCTTTTTTTGATCTAATAACTGAACGGATATTTGATTTGATAACCTGATCGACAATGCATTATTTTTTTTCTAAATATAACAAAATAAAATAAATTGATATTAGAAGAAAAGGGCAAATAATTAATTAGAATAGGGAAAATTACAAAAGCATGGACTTTTGGAGTTTAATTTACAAATGCATGAAGTCAAAGTCATGAAATTTCAAACAGAAATGAATTGTACGAAAATGCTGACGTGGATATGAAAAATTTAACGTTTATTTTATTCAAGTACGCAAAATACATTACTATTTTGACAACCAGGGATAAAAAAAAGTCAACTAAATTGTGATCACGAGTTTTCAAAATAGCCTTGCCTACGTGCATAAAATTGGTGATGCAAAAATGGTATCCAGTTTGATAACCTGATCGGCTAAGGATAGTTTATTTAATAAGTAAAATAAAATAAATTGATAACAAAAGAGAAGGGCAAATAATGATTGGAATAGGGAAAATTACAAATACGTGAACTTTTGGAATCAAATTTACAAATGCATGAAGTCAAAGTCATGAAATTTAAAAAAATGAATTGTCCTAAAATGGTGATGTAGATATGAAAAAATACTGTTTATTTTATTCAAGTACACAAACTACTCTAAATATTTTCACAAATAGTATTAAAAAAAAGAAAAAAAAAGAGAAAAAACTAAATTTTGATCATTTGTTAGCAAAATAGTCTTTACAAAAAGGGGTACCTCAATTCATAAAAGTGTTGCCGACGTGCAAAAATATAGTCATCTGATGATGATAATTTGATCATAGTTTCAAAAGAGAAAGGCAAATAATTATTAAATATATAAAATTACAAATACATGGACTTTTGGAGACTAATTTACAAATGCATGAAGTCAAATTAATGGAATTTCTCATACTATTTTAACCACCTGTAATAAAAAATAAAAAAAACTAAATTTTGAAAAAAATTTCACAAAAAGTTGAACCTCTATCCACAAAAGTGGTCCATAGTTTCACAGAACTGGTAATGAGAAATTTGAGTCATCTAATGATGATAATTTGATCATATTCTCAAGTCATATGTATTGGTCATTGAGAGATTAGTACTACATGAGTACTATAATATATGTTTAATGTTATTACTTTTTTTTGTTGTAATAACCCAACGGATATCTGATTTGATAACCTGATCGACTAAAGATTGTTTTTCTTAAAAAATATAATAAAATAAATTGATATCAAAACAGAAGGGCAAATGATTATTAGAATACAAAAAATTACAAATACATGGACTTTTGGATTCTAATTTACAAATTCATGAAGTCAAATTAATGTATTTCAAAAAAATCAATTGTCCGACAATGTTTATGTGGATGTGAAAAAATACGGTTTATTTTATTCTAGTGCACAAACTATTCATATTATTTTGACAACCTGTGATAAATAAAAAATAAAAAATAAAAAAACTAAAATTTGAAATATTTTTCACAAAAAGTTGTACCCCCATCCACAAAAGTGTTGCATACGTGCACAAAACAGGTAACGAAAAATTTGAGTCATCTGATGATGATAATTTCATCAGACTCTAAAATAATATTTATTTGTCATTGAGAAATTACTACTACATGAGTACTTTCATATATATTTAATGTTGTTCCTTTTTTTGATCTAATAACTGAACGGATATTTGATTTGATAACCTGATCGACAATGCGTTATTTTTTTTCTAAATATAACAAAATAAAATAAATTGATAATAGAAGAAAGGGGCAAATAATTATTAGAATAGGGAAAATTACAAAAACATGGACTTTTGGAGTTTAATTTACAAATGCATGAAGTCAAAGTCATGAAATTTCAAACATAAATGAATTGTACGAAAATGCTGATGTGGATATGAAAATTTTAACATTTATTTTATTCAAGTACGCAAAATACATTACTATTTTGACAACCAGTGATAAAAAAAAAATCAACTAAATTGTGATCACGAGTTTTCAAAATAGTCTTGCCTACGTGCATAAAATTGGTGATGCAAAAATGGTATCCAGTTTGATAACCTGATCGGCTAAGGATAGTTTATTTAATAAGTAAAATAAAATAAATTGATAACAAAAGTGAAGGGCAAATTATGATTGGAATAGAGAAAATTACAAATACGTGAACTTTTGGAATAAAATTTACAAATGCATGAAGTCAAAGTCATGAAATTTAAAAAAATGAATTGTCCTAAAATGGTGATGTAGATATGAAAAAATACTGTTTATTTTATTCAAGTACACAAACTACTCTAAATATTTTCACAAATAGTGTTAAAAAAAAAGAGAAAAAACTAAATTTTGATCATTTGTTAGCAAAATAGTCTTTACGAAAATGGGTACCTCAATTCATAAAAGTGGTGACGACGTGCAAAAATATAGTCATCTGATGATGATAATTTGATCATAGTTTCAAAAGAGAAAGGCAAATAATTATTAAATATATAAAATTACAAACACATGGACTTTTGGAGTCTAATTTACAAATGCATGAAGTCAAATTAATGGAATTTCAAAAAAATCAATTGTCCGATAATGTTGATGTGGATCTGAAAAAATACAGTATATTTTATTCTAGTACACAAACTATTCATACTATTTTAACCGCCTGTAATAAAAAATAAAAAAAATTAAATTTTGAAAAAATTTTCACAAAAAGTTGAACCTCTATCCACAAAAGTGGTCCATAGTTTCACAAAACTGGTAATGAGAAATTTGAGTCATCTAATGATGATAATTTGATCATATTCTCAAGTCATATGTATTGGTCATTGAGAGATTAGTACTACATGAGTACTATAATACATGTTTAATGTTATTACTTTTTTTTGTTGTAATAACCCAACGGATATCTGATTTGATAACCTGATCGACTAAAGATTGTTTTTCTTAAAAAATATAATAAAACAAATTGATATCAAAAGAGAAGGGCAAATAATGATTAGAATACAAAAAATTACAAATACATGAACTTTTGGATTCTAATTTACAAATTCATGAAGTCAAATTAATGGAATTTCAAAAAAATCAATTGTCCGACAATGTTTATGTGGATGTGAAAAAATACGGTTTATTTTATTCTAGTGCACAAACTATTCATATTATTTTGACAACCTGTGATAAAAAAAATTAAAAATAAAAAAACTAAAATTTGAAATATTTTTCACAAAAAGTTGTACCTCCATCCACAAAAGTGTTGCATACGTGCACAAAACAGGTAACGAAAAATTTGAGTCATCTGATGATGATAATTTGATCAGACTCCAAAATAATATTTATTTGTCATTGAGAAATTACTACTACATGAGTACTTTCATATATGTTTAATGTTGTTCCTTTTTTTGATCTAATAACTGAACGGATATTTGATTTGATAACCTGATCGACAATGCATTATTTTTTTTCTAAATATAACAAAATAAAATAAATTGATATTAGAAGAAAAGAGCAAATAATTATTAGAATAGGGAAAATTACAAAAACATGGACTTTTGGAGTTTAATTTACAAATGCATGAAGTCAAAGTCATGAAATTTCAAACAGAAATGAATTGTACGAAAATGCTGATGTGGATATGGAAAATTTAACGTTTATTTTATTCAAGTACGCAAAATACATTATTATTTTGATAACCAGTGACAAAAAAAAAATCAACTAAATTGTGATCACGAGTTTTCAAAATAGTCTTGTCTACGTGCATAAAATTGGTGATGCAAAAATGGTATCTAGTTTGATAACCTGATCGGCGAAGGATAGTTTATTTAATAAGTAAAATAAAATAAATTGATAACAAAAGTGAAGGGCAAATAATGATTGGAATAGGGAAAATTCCAAATACGTGAACTTTTGGAATAAAATTTACAAATGCATGAAGTCAAAGTCATGAAATTTAAAAAAATGAATTGTCCTAAAATGGTGATGTAGATATGAAAAAATACTGTTTATTTTATTCAAGTACACAAACTACTCTAAATATTTTCACAAATAGTGTTAAAAAAAAAAGAGAAAAAATTAAATTTTGATCATTTGTTAGCAAAATAGTCTTTACGAAAATGGGTACCTCAATTCATAAAAGTGGTGACGACGTGCAAAAATATAGTCATCTGATGATGATAATTTGATCATAGTTTCAAAAGAGAAAGGCAAATAATTATTAAATATATAAAATTACAAATACATGGACTTTTGGAGTCTAATTTACAAATGCATGAAGTCAAATTAATGGAATTTCAAAAAAATCAATTGTCCGATAATGTTGATGTGGATCTGAAAAAATACAGTATATTTTATTCTAGTACACAAACTATTCATACTATTTTAACCACCTGTAATAAAAAATAAAAAAACTAAATTTTGAAAAAATTTTCACAAAAAGTTGAACCTCTATCCACAAAAGTAGTCCATACTTTCACAAAACTGGTAATGAGAAATTTGAGTCATCTAATGATGATAATTTGATCATATTCTCAAGTCATATGTATTGGTCATTGAGAGATTAGTACTACATGAGTACTATAATATATGTTTAATGTTATTACTTTTTTTTGTTGAAATAACCCAACGGATATCTGATTTGATAACGTGATCGACTAAAGATTGTTTTTCTTAAAAAATATAATAAAATAAATTGATATCAAAAGAGAAGGTCAAATAATGATTAGAATACAAAAAATTACAAATACATGGACTTTTGGATTCTAATTTACAAATTCATGAAGTCAAATTAATGGAATTTCAAAAAAATCAATTGTCCGATAATGTTTATGTGGATGTGAAAAAATACGGTTTATTTTATTCTAGTGCACAAACTATTCATATTATTTTGACAACCTGTGATAAAAAAAAATAAAAATAAAAAAACTAAAATTTGAAATATTTTTCACAAAAAGTTGTACCTCCATCCACAAAAGTGGTGCATACGTGCACAGAACAGGTAACGAAAAATTTGAGTCATCTGATGATGATAATTTGATCAGACTCTAAAATAATATTTATTTTTCATTGAGAAATTACTACTACATGAGTACTTTCATATATGTTTAATGTTGTTCCTTTTTTTGATCTAATAACTGAACGGATATTTGATTTGATAACCTGATCGACAATGCATTATTTTTTTTTCTAAATATAACAAAATAAAATAAATTGATATTAGAAGAAAAGAGAAAATAATTATTAGAATAGGAAAAATTATAAAAACATGGACTTTTGGAGTTTAATTTACAAATGCATGAAGTCAAAGTCATGAAATTTCAAACATAAATGAATTGTACGAAAATGCTGATGTGGATATGAAAAATTTAACGTTTATTTTATTCAAGTACGCAAAATACATTACTATTTTGACAACCAGTGATGAAAAAAAATCAACTAAGTTGTGATCACGAGTTTTCAAAATAGTCTTGCCTACGTGCATAAAATTGGTGATGCAAAAATGGTATCTTGTTTGATAACCTGATCAGCTAAGGATAGTTTATTTAATAAGTAAAATAAAATAAATTGATAACAAAAGTGAAGGGCAAATAATGATTGGAATAGGGAAAATTACAAATACGTGAACTTTTGGAATAAAATTTACAAATGCATGAAGTCAAAGTCATGAAATTTAAAAAAATGAATTGTCCTAAAATGGTGATGTAGATATGAAAAAATACTGTTTATTTTATTCAAGTACACAAACTACTCTAAATATTTTCACAAATAGTGTTAAAAAAAAAAGAAAAAGAAAAGAGAAAAAACTAAATTTTGATCATTTGTTATCAAAATAGTCTTTACAAAAAGGGGTACCTCAATTCCTAAAAGTGGTGCCGACGTGCAAAAATATAGTCATCTGATGATGATAATTTGATCATAGTTTCAAAAGAGAAAGGCAAATAATTATTAAATATATAAAATTACAAATACATGGACTTTTGGAGTCTGATTTACAAATGCATGAAGTCAAATTAATGGAATTTCAAAAAAATCAATTGTCCGATAATGTTGATGTGGATCTGAAAAAATACAGTATATTTTATTCTAGTACACAAACTATTCATACTATTTTAACCACCTGTAATAAAAAATAAAAAAAATTAAATTTTGAAAAAAATTTCACAAAAAGTTGAACCTCTATCCACAAAAGTGGTCCATAGTTTCACAAAACTGGTTATGAGAAATTTGAGTCATCTAATGATGATAATTTGATCATATTCTCAAGTCATATGTTTTGATATACGTTCATGAATAAGTATATTTTACATTATTTAATTATACCATATAAAATAAACTTACAATAATTTTAACTGAAAATTTTAATAAAAATAAAGTATGTACCATAAATAGTAATTTATTCAACAAAAATGTAATTGATAATAAACTATGTTGTATAAATATTAATTTATTTGAGAAGTATATAATTAATAATAAATTGTGTACATAAATAATAATTTATTTAACAAATTATGTAATTAATAATAAACTATTTAGCACAAATAATAATTTATTCAATTAATATCTAATTACTAATAAAGTTTGTAGCATAAATGATAATTTATTTAACAAATTATGAAATTAATAATAAACTATTTATCATAAATAATACTTTATTTAACAAAATTGAAATGAATAATAAACTATGTAACATAAATAATAATTTATTATGAATTATGACCTATGTAACACAAATAATAATTTATTATCCCAACTCTCAAATTAATTTTCAAATATGTAGCATACATAATAATTTGTTTTACGAATATATAATTTATAATAAACTATGTTTTTACATTCATAAATAATTATTTATTAAAAAAAATTATAATTTATTTAACATACTACGTAGCATAAATAATAATTTATTATGAATTATAAACTATGTAACTTAATTAATAATTTATTTAATAAACTATGAAATAAATTTTAAATTACGCAACATAAATTATCATTTATTTAACAAACATTTTTTTTTTAAATTGAGCGATATTATGATATACATTCATCGATAAGTATCTATTACATTATTTAATTATACCAGATAAAATAAACTTACAAAAATTATTAACAAAACTTTTGATAAAAATAAAGTATATACCATAAATACTAATTTATTTAGGAAAAATATTACTGATAATAAACTATGTAGTATCAATGTTAATTTATTTGACAAATATATATTTAATAATAAATTGTGTCGCATAAATAATAATTTATTTAACAAAACATTGTAATTAATAATAAATAATTTAGCAAACATAATAATTTTTTCAACAAATATATAATTACTAATAAACAATGTTGCATAAATAATAATTTATTTAACAAACTTTGAAATTAATAATAAACTATGTAGCAGAAATAATAATTTATTTAACAAACTTTGAAATTAATAATAAACTATGTTGCATAAATAATAACTTATTTAAAAACTATAAAATTAATAATAAACTATGTAGCATAAATAATAATTTATAACGAATTATGATCTATGTGACACAAATAATAATTTATTATCCCAACTCTACAATTAATTGTCAAATATGTAGCATAAATAATCATTTGTTTAACGAATATATAATTTATAATAAACTATGTTTTTACATTCATAAATAATCATTTTCTAAAAAAATCTCAAATACTCTATGTAGCATATATTATATTTTTTTTAACAAACTTTGTAGCTAATATATATTTTTACATTGATAGATAATTTGATATAAATTCTTGAATAAGTTTCTTTTACATTATTTAATTATACAATATAAAAAAAACTTACAATAATGATTAATGTAAATTTTAATAAACATATAGTATGTATCTTAAATTGTAATTTATTTAACAAAAATATAATTGATAATAAACTATGTAGCATAAAAATTAATTTATTTAACAAAAAATGTAATTAACAAAAAACTATGTTACTTTAATAGTAATTTATTTAACAAATTAAGAAACTAATAATAAACTAGGATGCATAAATAACTATTTATTATAAAAAGATTATAATTTATTTAACATACTACGTAACATAAATAATAATTTTTTATGAATTATAAACTATGTAACTTAATTAATAATTTATTTAATAAACTATGAAATAAATATTAAATTATGCGACATAAATTATCATTTATTTAACAAACATTTTTTTTAAATTTAGCGATATTGTGATATACATTCTTGAATAAGTACGGAAAAATTGCAGAATCATTCCAAATACGTCAGAACCCCAAATTAACCCAAATACGCCAAAATTTCAAATTAACCCAAAATATGCCAAAATCATATAAAAAACTCAAAAACTCCAAAATAACTCTAAGTAACCTAAAACCCCAAATAGGCGAAAACCCCAAAATAACCCCATGTACGCCAACACTATAAAATCACCCCAAGTATGCCTAAACCCCCAAATAAGCCCAAGTACTTGGAAATCCCAAAATCATCCCAAGTATGCCAAAATTCCAAAATCACCCCAAAATATGTCTATACCACAAAATAACCTCAAATATACCAAAACCACAAAATCACCCTAAGTACACCAAAGCCCTAAAATCACCCCAAGCACGCAAAAACACTAAAATAATCCAAAGTACGCCAAAATCCAAAAATCACCCCAATTATACCAAAACCCAAAAATTACCTCAATATGACTAAAACTCCAAAATCACCTCAAGTACGCTAAAACTCTAAAATCACCAATTAAGTCAAAACCCCAAAATCACCCCATGTATGCGAAAACCCCAAAATCACCCCAAGTACGAGAAAATCACAAAATCACCCCATGTACGCCAAAACCACAAAATTAACCAAGTACGCAAAACTTTCAAAATCACTTAAACTAAGCTAAAACTTCAAAATCACCCCAAGTACGCCAAAACTCCAAAATCAACCTAAGTATGCATAAACCCAAAAATATGTCCAATTACGTGAAAATCCCAAAATCACCTAAAGTACACCAAAACTCCAAAATCACCGCAAGTAAGCCTAAACCCCAAAATAACCCCAACTACGCTAAAACTCCAAAATCACCCCAAGTACAACAAAGTCCCAAAATCACCCCAAGTACAAGAAAGTCCCAAAAATAACCCCAAATACGCCAAAACAAAAAAATAACCCCAAGTATGCCAAAACCCCCAAAATTACCAAATATGACCAAAACTGCAAAATCATCTCAAATACATCAAAACCCCAAAATCACCCCAAGTAAGCCAAAACTCCAAAATCACCATAGGTTTGCCAAAACCCCAAAATCACACCAAGTATCAGAAAACCAAAAAATCACCTCATGTACACAAAAACCACAAAATTAACCTAAGTATGCCAAACCTTCAAAATCACTCAAAATAAGCCAAAATTAAAAATCACCCCAAGTAAGCCAAAACTCAAAATCATCCCAAGTACGCAAAAATGCAAAAATCACCCCAAGTAGGCCAAAACAACAAAAACACTCCAACTACGACAAAACCCCAAAAAGGCCAAAACCTAAAATTTGCCAAAATTCCAAAATATTCCAAAACCACAAAATCACTCCAACTAATCTAAAATCCCAAAATAACTCCAATTAAACCAAAACCCCAAATACGCCAAAATCTCAAAATCATCTCAAGTCACCCCTAAGACACCAAAACCCCAAAATCACCCTAAGTAAGACAAAACACCTAAATCATCCCAAATAAGTCAAAATCCCAAAATCACCCCAAGTACGCTAAAACCAAAAATCACTCTAAGTATACTAAAATCCAAAAATCACCCCAATTACCCCAAAACCCCAATTACACCAAAACCCCAAAATCCCCAATTACGACAAAACCTCAAAACACCCCAAGTTCCCCAAAACTCAAAAATCAACCAAAGTACGCCAAAACCCCAAAATCAATCAAAGTTCACCAAAACCCCAAAATCAGCCCAACTAAGCCAAACCCTAAATTCACCACAAGTATGCCAAAACCCCAAAATCATCCCAAATACGTTAAAACAGCAAAATCATCCCAAGTACGGAAAAATCGCAAAATCACTCCAAATACGCCAAAACCCCTAAATCAACCCAAATACGCCAAAACTCCAAAATCACCTTAAATAAGTCAAAACCCCAAAATCACCCAAAAAATGCAAAACACCAAATTCACCCAAAATACCCCAAAACCCCAAAATCACCCAAAATACTCCAAAACCCCAAAATCACTCTAAGTAAGCCAAAACCCCAAATACGCAAAAATCCCAAAAATAACCCCAAGTACGCCAAAACTCCAAAATAACCCAAAGTATGCCTAAACCCCAAAAAAAGCCCAAGTAGGAGAAAACCCCAAAATCACCCCAAGTACGCCAAATCTCCAAATTCACCAAGTAAGCCTAAACCCTAAAATAACCTCAAGAACACCAAAGCACCAAAATCACCCAAAGTACGCAAAAACCCAAAAATAACCCCAAATACGCCAAAACCGCAAAATCACCCCAAGTAAGCCAAAACACCTAAATCACCACAAATAAGCCAAAACCCCAAAATCATCCAAATACGCTAAAACCAAAAAATCACCACAAGTACACTAAAACCCAAAAATCACCACAATTACGCCAAAACCCCAAAATCACCCCAAGTACGACAAAACCCAAAACTCAGCCCAAGTACGACAAAACCCCAAAATTACCCAAGTAAGCCAAAACCCTAAAATCACCCCAAGTACACCAAAACCCCAAAATCACCTCAAGTTTGCCAAAACCCCAAAATCAACCAAAGTAAGCCAAAACCCCAAAATCAGCCCAAGTAAGCCAAACCCCAAATTCACCCCAACTACGTCAAAACTCGAAAATCACCCCAATTAAGCCAAAATCGCAAAATCACCCCAAGTACGAAAAAACAACAGAATCACTCCAAATACGCAAAAACTCCAAAATCAACCCAAATACGCCAAAACCCCAAAATCACCCTAAATACGCCAAAATTCCAAAATCACCAAAAAAATGCAAAATTTCAAATTCACCCAAAATACGCCAAAACCCAAAAAACCAAAAAAATCTTCAAAACTAAAAAACACTACAAGTTCGCCAAAACCCCAAATACGTGAAAACCCCAAAATAACCACAAGTACACGCCAAAACTCCAAAATCACCCCACCTATGCCTAAACCCCAAAATAAGCCCAAGTACGCGAAAACTCCAAAATCACTCCAAGTACGCCAAAACTTCAAAATCACCCCAAGTACGCAAAAACCAAAAAATAACCCCAAATACGCCAAAACCCAATATTTGCCAAAAAATCCCAAAATATTCTAAAACTCCAAAATCACTCCAAATAAGCTAAAACCACAAAATAACTCCAAATAAACGAAAACCGCAAATATGCCAAATCATCTCAAGTCACCCCTAAGACGCCAAAATCCCAATATCACCCTAAGTAAGCCAAAGCACCTAAATCACCCAAGTAAGCCAAAACCACAAAATCACCCCAAATATGCTAAAATCCAAAAATCACCCAAATTACACTAAAATTCAAAAATCACCTCAAATACGCCAAAACCCCAATTATACCAAAACCCCAATATCATCCCAAGTACGACAAAACCCAAAATCAACCAATTATGTCAAAAATCAAAATCACCCCAAGTACACCAAAACCTCAAAAACACTCAGAGTACGCTAAAACTCCAAAATCACCCCAAGTTTGCCAAAACCCCAAAATTGGACCAAGTAAACCAAACACCAAATTCACCCGAAGTAAGCCAAAACCACAGGTACGCGAAAATTCCAAAATAACCCCAAGTACGCCAAAACTCCAAAATCACCCCAAGGATGCCTAAACCCCAAAATAAGCCCAAGTACGCGAAAACTCAAAAATCACCCCAAGTACACCAAAAATTCAAAATCACCCCAAGTACGCAAAAACCAAAAAATAACCGCAAATACACCAAAACCCAAAATTTGCCAAAATATTCCAAAACCCAAAATCACTCCAAATAAGCTAAAACCACAAAATAACTCTAAGTAAACCAAAACCCCAAATACGCCAAAATTCCAAAATCATCTCAAGTCACCCCTAAGACGCCAAAACCCCAAAATCACTCTAAGTAAGCCAAAACACCTAAATCACCCAAAGTAAGGCAAAACCACAAAATCACCCCAACTACGTTAAAAACAAAAAATCACCAAAAGTACTCTAAAGCCCAAAAATCACCTCAATTACGCCAAAACCCCAATTACACCAAAACTCCAATATCACCCCAAGTACGACAAAACCCAAAAATCACTCAATTATTCCAAAACCCAAAAATCACCCCAAGTACATCAAATCTCAAAATCACAAGAGTACGCTAAAACCCCAAAATAACCCCAAGTTCGCCAAAAAACCAAAATCAACCAAAGTACACCAAAAGCCCAAAATTAGCCGAAGTAAGCCAAACCCCAAATTCACCCCAAGTAAGCCAAAACCCCAAATACGAGAAAACCCTAAAATAACCTCAAGTATGCCAAAACTCCAAAATCACCCCAAGGATGCCTAAACCCCAAAATAATCCCAACTATGCAAAAACATCAAAATCACCCCAAGTACGTCAAAACTCCAAAATCACCCCAAGTAACCCTAAACCCCGAAATAACCAAAAGCCCCAAAATCACCACAAGTACGCGAAAACCAAAAAATAACACCAAATACGACAAAACTCAAAATTTGCCAAAATCCCAAAATATTCAAAAGCCCAAAAATCACTTCAAATAAGCTAAAAGCACAAAATAACTCCAAGTAAACCAAAACCCCAAATTCCTAAAATCATCCCACCCCTAAAAAGCCAAAACCCCAAAATCACCCTAAGAAAGCCAAAACACCTCAATCACCCTAAGAAAGCCAAAACACCTCAATCACCCCAACTACGCCAAAACCCAAAAATAACCCAAAGTACACTAAAACCCAAAAATCACTCAAATTACGCCAAAACCCCAATATCACCCCAGGAACGACAAAACCCCAAAATCACCCAATTATGACAAAACCCCAAAATCACCCCAAGTAAACCAAAACCTCAAAATCACCCAGAGTCTTCCAAAACTCCAAAATCACCCCAAGTTCGCCAAAACCCCAAAATCAACCAAAGTTCGCCAAAACCCCAAATTTAGCCCAAGTAAGCCAAACCCCAAATTCACCCCAAGTAAGCCAACACCCCAAATAATGTCAAGTATGCCAAAACTCCAAAATCACCCAAGGATGCCTAAACCCCAAAATAAGCCCAAGTACTCGAAAACTCCAAAATAACGCAAAGTACGCCAAAACTCCAAAATCACCCCAAGTAACCCTAAATCCCAAAATAACCAAAAGCACACCAAAGCCCTAAAATCACCCCAAGTACGCAAAAACCAAAAAATAACCACAAATACGCCAAAACCCAAAATTTGCCAAAATCCCAAAATATTTCAAAACCTCAAAATCACCCCAATATGACCAAAACCCCAAAATCACCCCAAGTAAACCAAAACCTAAAAATCTCCCTAAGTACTCCAAAACCCAAAAATCACTCTGATTATGCAAAAACCCAAAAATAACCAAAAAATGCCAAAACAACAAAATCAGCACAAGTACGCCAAAAACCCGAAATCACCCCAATTACGCCAAAACCCAAAATAACCCCAAATACGCCATATCACCAAAATCATCCTAGGCATGCCAAAACCCCAAAATCACCCCAAGTATGCCAAAACAACAAAATCACCTCAAGGATGCCTAAACCCCAAAATATGCCCAAGTACGCGCAAACTCCAAAATCCCCAAGTAACCCTAAACCCCAAAATAACCCAAAGTACACCAAAGCCCCAAAATCACTCCAAGTACGCAAAAACCAAAAAATAACCCCTAATACGCCAAAACCCAAAATTTGCCAAAATATTCCAAAACCCCAAAATCACTCCAAATAAGCTAAAATCACAAAATAACTCCAAGTAAACCAAAACTCCAAATCTCCAAAATCATCTCAAGTCACCTCTAAGACGCCAAAACCCAAAATCACCCTAAGTAAGCCAAAACATCTAAATCACCCCATGTAAGCCAAAACCACAAAATCACCCTAACTACGCTAAATCCAAAAATCACCAAAAGTACGCTAAAACCCAAAAATTACCCCAAATACGCCAAAACCCCAATTACACCAAAACCCAAAAATCACCCCAAGTACGACAAAACCCAAAATGACCCAATTATGCCAAAAATCAAAATCACCCCAAGTACACCAAAGCCTCAAAATCACCCAGAGTACGCCAAAACCCCAAAATCATCCCAAGTTTGGCAAAATCCCAAAATCAACCAAAGTACGCCAAAACCCCAAAAATAGCCCGAGTAAGACAAACCCCAAATTCACCTCAAGTAAGCCAAAACTTCAAATACGAAAAAACCCCAAAATAACCCCAAGTATGCCAAAACCCAATCCCATCAAAACCCCAAAATCACCCCAAGTACGCTAAAACCCCAAAAATCACCTGAATTACGCCAAAACCCCAAAATTACCCCAAGTACAACAAAACCCTCAAATCACCCCAAGTATGCCAAAACCCCAATCACATCAAAATTCCAAAATCACCGCAACTACTCTAAATCCTCAAATCACCCCAAGTAAGCCTAAACCCTAAAATCACCCCATATGACAAAAACCCAAAATCACCCCAACTAAACCAAAACCCCAAAATCACACCAAGTACGACAAAACCCCTATATCACCCCAAGTATGCCAAAACCTCAATCCCATCAAAACTCCAAAATCATCCCAAGTACGTTAAAATTCCAAAATCTCCCCAAGTCCACAAAAGCTCCAAAATCAACCAAGTAGGCTAACACCCCAAGTACAACAAAACCCCCAAATCACCCCAAAAATGCCAAAACCTAATCCCATCAAAACTCCAAAATCACCGCAAGTACGCCAAATCATCAAAATCACCCCAAGTAAGCCAAAATACTAAAATCACCCCAATATGACCAAAACCCCAAAATCACCCCAACTAAACCAAAACCCAAAATCACCCCAAGTAATCCAAAACCCAAAAATTACTCCGATTATGCAAAAACCCTAAAATAACCAAAAATAAGCCAAAACCACAAAATCAGCACAAGTACGACAAAAACCCAAAATCACCCCAATTACGCCAAAACCCAAAATAACCCCAAATACGCCATATCACCAAAATCATCCCTGGCACGCCAAAACCCCAAAATCACCCAAAGTATGCCAAAACCAAAACATCACCAAAAGTACGCCAAAACCACAAAAATAACTCAAGTACGCCAAACCCTCAGAATCTCCCAAAGTACGCCAAAATCACCCAAGTACGCCAAAATTTTAAAATCACCCCAAGTAACCATAAACTCCAAAATAACCCAACGTACACCAAAGCCCCAAAATCACCCCAAGTACGCAAAAACCAAAAAATAACCCAAATACACTAAAACCCAAAATTTGCCAAAATCTCAAAATATTCCAAAACCCCAAAATCACTTCAAATAAGCTAAAACCACAAAATAACTCCAAGTAAACCAAAACCCCAAATACGCCAAAATCCCAAAATTATCTCAAGTCACCCATAAGATGTCAAAACCCCAAAATCACCCTAAGTAAGCCAAAACACATAAATCACCCCAAGTAAGCCAAAACCAGAAAATCACCCAAACTACGCTAAAACCCAAACATCACCCAAAGTACACTAAAACCCAAAAATCGCCCCAATTACCCCAAAACCCCAATAACACCAAAACCCCAATATCACCCCAAGTACGACAAAACCAAAAAATCACCAACTATGGCAAAACATCAAAATCACCCTAAGTACACCAAAACCACAAAACCACCCAGAGTACGTCAAAATCCCAAAATCAACCAAAGTACGCCAAAATCCCAAAATTAGCCCAAGTAAGCCAAACCCCAAATTCACCCCAAGTAAGCTAAAACGCCAAATACGGGAAAACCCCAAAATAACCCCAAGTATGCCAAAACCCCAATCCCATCAAAACCCCGAAATCACCCCAAGTACGCTAAAATCCAAAAAATCATCCCAAGTACAACAAAAACCCCAAAATCATCACAAGTACAACAAAACCCTCAAATCACCCCAAGTATGCCAAAACCCTAATCCTATCAAAACCCCAAAATCACCACAAGTACGCTAAAACCCCAAAATCCCCCCAAGTACACCAAAGCCCCAAAATTAACCCAAGTACAACAAAACCCCCAAATCACCCTAAGTATGCCAAAACCCAATCCCGTCAAAACCCCAAAATCACCGCAAGTACGCCAAATCTTTAATATCACCCCAAGTAAGCCAAAACACTAAAATCACCCCAATATTACCAAAACCCTAAAATCACCCCAAGTAAACCGAAACCCCAAAATCACCCAAAGTACTCCAAAATTGAAAAATCACTCCGATTATGCAAAAACCCAAAAATAACCAAAAATAAGCCAAAAACACAAAATCAGCACAAGTACGCCAAAAATCCAAAATCACCCCAATTACGCCAAAACCCAAAATAATCCCAAATACGCCATATCACCAAAATCATCTCAGGCACGCTAAAACCCCAAAATCACCCCAACTATGCCAAAACCACAAAATCACCAAAAGTACGCCAAAACCAAAAAATAACTCAAGTACGCCAAACCCTCAAAAACACCCAAAGCACGCCAATACCTCAAAATCACCCAAAGTACGCCAAAACCTCAAAATCACCCATGTATACCAAAACCCCAAATATGCGAAAACTCCAAAATAACCTCAAGTATGCCAAAACTCAAAAATCACCTCAAATTAGCCGAATCTAAAAAATTACCCCAAGAACGCTAAAATCCAAAAATCACCCCAAATACACCAAAGCCATAAAATCATCCCAAGTACGGCAAAACCCTCATATCACCTCAAGTACGCCAAAACCCCCCAAATCACCCCAAGTATGTCACAAAAATCACCCCAGAAAAGCCAAAACCCCAAAATAACACCAAGTACGCCAAAATCACAAAATCACACCAATTACACTAAAACCACAAAATTAACCCAAGTACGCCAAACCCTCAAAATCACCCAAGGTAAGCCAAAACCTTAAAATCACCCCAAGTACGCCAAAACCCCAAAATCAACCCAAGTACGCCTAAATCATAAAATTAACCCAAGTACGCCAAAACCTCAAAATCGCTCAAAGTAAACCAAAACACTAAAATAACTCCAACTACGCAAAAACCCCAAAGTCACCCCAATTACGCCAAAATACAAAATCACTCCAAATAAGCCAAAACCCCAAAATCACCCTAAATATGCAAAAACCTCAAAATCAACCGAAATACACAAAACCCGAAAATCACCCCAAATACGGCAAAACACCAAAATCATCCAAAAATACTCCAAAACCCCAAAATCACTTCAGGTAAGCCAAAACCCAAAATCACTACAAGTAAGCCAAAATCACAAATACGCCAAACCCTAAAATCACCCTAAGTACGCAAAAACACAATAATCACTCCAAGTATGCAAAAACTTCAAAATAACCCAAAGTAAGCGAAAACCCCAAAATCACCAAAAGTACGCCAAAACACTAAAACCACCCCAAGTATGCCAAAACCCTAAAAACACTCAAAGTAAGCCAAAACCCCAAAATCACCACAAATAAGCCAGAAGCCCAAAATCAACCCAAATAAGCCAAAATCCCAAAATCACCCCAGGAACTACAAAACAACAAAATCACCCCAAATACGCCAAAATCGCAAAATCACCCCAAGTACGCGAAAACCCAAAGATCACCCCAAGTACACCAAAATCCCAAAATCACCAAAACTACGCCAAAACCAAAAATTCACCCCAGGTACGCCGAAATTGCAACATCACCCCAAGTACGCCAAACCCAAAAATCCCTGTAAGTATGCAAAAACCCCAATATCTCCAAAAATAACCCAAAACCCAAAAACCATCCCAGATACGCCAAAACCCAAAAATCAGTCCAAATATGTCAAAACCCAAAACACCCAGATACACCAAAAGCCCAAAGTCACCACAAATAAGCCAAAACTCACAAATCACCCCAAGTACACCAAAGCCCCAAAACCACCCCAAGTAAGGCAAAACCACCCATATCACCCCAAGTACTCCAAAACCCCCCAAATCACCCCATGTATGCCAAAACCCCAATTCTTTCAAAATCCCAAAATCACCCCAAATATGACAAAACCCCAAAATCACCGCAAGTACGCTAAATCCCTAAAATCACCCCAAGTACACAAAAACTCCTAAACCAACCGAAGTACACCAAAATCCCAAAATAACTATAAATTAGCCAAAACCCAAAAATCGTCCTAAGTACGCCAAAACTCCAAAATCACCCCAATTACGCCAAAACCACAAAACAACCCCAAATACGTCATATCACAAAAATACCCCAGAAACGTCAAAACCCCAAAATAACCCCAAGTAAGCAAAAACCACAAAATCACACCAATTATGCCAAAACCACAAAATTAACCCAAGTACGCCAAACCCTCAAAATCACCCAAGGTACGCCAAAACCTTAAAATCACCCCAAGTACGCCAAAACCCCAAAATCAACCCAAGTACGCCAAAACCCCAAAATCAACCCAAGTACGCCTAAACAATAAAATTAACCCAAGTACGCCAAAACCTCAAAATCGCTCAAAGTAAACCAAAACCTTAAAATAACCCCAACTACGCAAAAACCCCAAATACGCCAAACCCAAAATAAACCAAATACACAAAAACCCCAAAATTGTCCCAGGTACAACAAGACACCAAAATCACCCCAAGTAAGCCAAATTCACAAAATCAAACCCTCAAAATCACCTAAAGTACGCAAAATCCCCCAAAACTCCCTAAGTACGACAAAATCCAAAAATCTCCCCATCTACACCAAAACCCCAAAATCACTCCAAGTACGCTAAACTCCCCAAATCACCTGAAGAACGCCAAAATCCTAAAATTAACCCAAGTACGCAAAATAAAAACCCCAAAATCACCCCAGATATGCCAAAACACCTAAATCACCCTAGGTACACCAAAACTGCAAAATCACTCCAAGATTGCCAAAACCCCAAAATCACTCCAGGTACGTCAAAACCACAAAACCACCCCCAAGTAGGTCAAAACCATGAAATAACCTCAAGTACGCCAAAACACTAAAATTACCGCAATATGACCAAAACCAAAAATCACCCCAAGTACGCAAAAACTCCAAAATCACCCCAATTACGCCAAAACCCCAAAATCACCCTCAAGTAAGCCAAAACTACAAAATCACTCCAAGTACGCCAAAACCCCAAAATCACCCAAGTTAGCCTAAATAATAAAATCTACCCAAGTACGCCAAAACCTGAAAATCAACCCAACTAAGCCAAAACCCCAAAATCACTCTAAGTAAGCCAAAACCACGAAATCACCCCAAGTACGTCAAAACTCCAAAATCAACCCAAGTAATCCAAAACCCAAAATCACCCAAGTATGCTAAAACTCCAAAATCACCCCAGCTACACTAAAATCCAAAAATCACACGAATTACACCAAAACTCTAAAATCAGTCCAAGTACGACAGAATCCAAAAATCACCCCAAGTAAGCAAAAACCCCAAAATCACACCAAGTACGCCAAAACCCCAAAATCTTCCAAAGTACTCCAAAACCCCAAAATCAGCCCAAGTAAGGTAAAACCCCAAAATCAACCTAAGTACGCCAAAACCCAAAAATCAGCACAAGTAAGCCAAACCAAAAAATAACCCAAAGTACGCCAAAACCTAAAAATCACTCCAAGTACACAAAAGTGGAAAAATCACCCAAATACGCCAAAATCAACCGAAATACGCAAAACCCCAAATTAACAGCAAATACGGCAAAATCCCAAAGTCACCCAAAATATTCCAAACCCCAAAATCACTTCAAGTAAGCCAAACCCCAAAATCACCCCCAGTAAGGCAAAACACAATAATCATCCCAAGCATGCAAAAATCCCAAAAAATCACCCTAAATATGCTAAAATCACCCAAAAAATGCAAAACCCCAAATTAACCCCAAATACACCAAAACCCTAATATCACCCCAAGTATGACAAAACCTCAAAATCAACCAATTATACCAAAACCCCAAAATCACCCCAAGTACACCAAAACCTCAAAATCACCCAGAGTACGCCAAAACCCCAAAATTATCCCAAGTTCGCCAAAATCCAAAAATCAACCAAAGTTCGCCAAAATTCCAAATTCACCCAAGGATACGTAAATCCCAAAATAAGCCCAAGTACGCGAAACTGCAAAATCACTCCAAGTACAACAAAACTCAAAAATGACCCCAAGTAACCCTAAACCACAAAATAACCCAAAGTACACCAAAGCCCCAAAATCACCCCAAGCACGCAAAAACCAAAAAATAACCCCAAATACGCCAAAACCCAAAATTTGTAAAAATCCTAAAATATTTCAAAACCCCAAAATCTCTCCAAATAAGCTAAAACCAAGAAATAACTCCAAGTAAACCAAAACCCCAAATACGCTAAAATTCCAAAATCATCTCAAGTCATCCCTAAGACGCCAAAACCCCAAAATCACCCTAAGTAAGCCAAAACACCAAAATGACCCAAGAAAGCCAAAACCACAAAAACACCCCAACTACACTAAAATCCAAAAATCACCCAAAGTACACTAAAATCCAAAAATCACCCAAAGTACACTAAAATCCAAAAATCACCCCAAGTACGCCAAAACCCCAATTACACCAAAACCCCAATATTACCCCAAGTACGACAAAACCCGAAAATCCCTTAATTATGCCAAAACTCTAAAATCACCCAAGTACATCAAAACCTCAAAACCACCAGAGAACGCCAAAACCCCAAAATCACTCCAAGTTTTCCAAAACCCCAAAATCAACAAAAGTAAGCCAAAACCACAAAATTAGCCCAAGAAAGCCAAACCCCAAATTCCCCCCAAGTAAGCCAAAACCCCAAACACGAGAAAACCCCAAAATAACCCCAAGTACGTCAAAACTCCAAAATCACCCCAAGGATGCCTAAACCAAAAAATAAGTCCAAGTATGCGAAAACCTCAAAATCACCCCAAGTACGCCAAAACTCCAAAATCACCCCAAGTAACCCTAAACCCCAAAAGAACCAAAAGTACACCAAAGCCCCAAAATCACCCCAAGTATGCAAAAACACAAAAATAACCTCAAATAGGCCAAAACTCAAAATTTGCAAAAATCCCAAAATATTCCAAAACCCCAAAAATTTTCAAAACCCCAAAATCACTCCAAATAAGCTAAAACCACAAAATAACTCCAAGTAAACCAAAACCCCAAATACGCTAAAATTCTAAAATCATCTCAAGTCACCCCTAAGACGTCAAAACCACAAAATCAGCTTAAGTAAGCCAAAACACGTAAATCACCCCAAATAAGCCAAAACCAAAAAAATCACTCCAACTACGCTAAAACCCAAAAATCACCCCAATTACGCCAAAACCCCGATTACACCAAAATCTCAATATCATCCCAAGTATGACAAAACTCCAAAATCACCCAATTATGTTAAAACCTCAAAATCACCCCAAGTACACCAAAACCTCAAAATCACCCAGAGTACGCCAAAACCCCAAAATCACCCCAAGTTCGCCTAAACCCCAAAATCAACCAAAGTACGGCAAAACCCCAAAATGAGCCCAAGTAAGGCAAACCACAAATTCAACCCAAGTAAGCCAAAACCCACAATACGCGAAAACCCCAAAATAACCCCAAGTACGCCAAAACTCCAAAATCACCCAAAGTACGCCGAAACTCCAAAATTAGCCCAATTAAGCCAAACCCCAAACACACCCCAAGTAAGCCAAAATCGCAAATATGCGAAAACCCCAAAATAACCTTCAGTATGCCAAAACCCTAATCCCATCAAAACCCCAAAATCACCCCAAGTACGCTAAAACCCAAAAAGTACCCCAAGTACGCCAAAACACCAAAATTACCCCAAATACAACAAAACCCTAAAATCACCCCAAGTATGCCAAAACCACAAACCCATCAAAACCCCAAAATCACCCAAGTACGCCAAATCCTCAAAATCACCCCAAGTAAGCCAAAACCCTAAAATCACTCCAATATGACTAAAATTCAAAAATCACCCAAAGTAAACCATAACCCCAAAATCACACCAAGTACGAAAAAACCCCATATCAGCCCAAGTATGCCAAAACCCCAATCCCATCAAAACTCCAAAATCACCCCAAGTACGCTAAAACCATGAAATCTCCCCAAGTACACCAAAGACCCAAAATCACCACAAGTACGCCAAAACCCAAATCACCCCAAGTGCAACAAAACCCCAAAATCTCCCCAAGTATGCCAAAACAAAAAAATCACCCAAAGTACGTTAAAACCCCGAAACCCCCCCAAGTACACCAAAGCCCCAAAATCATCACAAGTAGGCCAAAACCCCAAAATCACCCAAAGTAAAACAAAACCCCCAAATCACTCCAAGTATGCCAAAACCCAATCCCATCAAAATCCCAAAATTACCGCAAGTATGCCAAATCCTCAAAATCACTCCAAGTAAGCCAAAACACTAAAATCACCCCAATATGACCAAAACCCCAAAATCACCCCAAGTAAAACAAAACCCCAAAATCAACCAAAGCACTCCAAAACCCAAAAATCACTCCTATTATGCAAAAACCTAAAATAACAAAAAATAAGCCAAAACCACAAAATCAGCACAAGTACGCCAAAAACCCGAAATCACCCCAATTAAGCCAAAACCAAAAATAACCCCAAATACGCCTTATCACCAAAATCATCCCAGGCACGCCAAAACATGAAAATCACACCAAGTATGCCGAAACCAAAAAATCACCAAAAGTACGCCAAAACCACAAAAATAACTCAAGTACGCTAAACCCTCAAAATCACCCAAAGTACGCCAAAACCCCAAAATTTTTCAAGTACGCCAAAATTCTAAAATCACACCAAGTGACCCTAAACTCCAAAATAACCCAACGTACACCAAAGCCCCAAAATCACCCCAAGTACGCAAAAACTAAAAAATAACACCAAATATGCAAAAACCCAAAATTTGCCAAAATCCCAAAATATTATAAAACCCCAAAATCAATCCAAATAAGCTAAAACCACAAAATAACTCCAAGTAAACCAAAACCCCAAATACGCCAAAATCCCAAAATCATCTCAAGTCACCCCTAAGACGCCAAAACCCAAAAATAACCGTAAGTAAACCAAAACACGTAAATCACCCCAAGTAAGCCAAAACTACAAAATCACCACAACTACGCTAAAACCCAAAAATCACCCAAAGTATACTAAACCCCAAAAATCACCCCAATTACGCCAAAAACCCCAATGACACTAAAACCCCAATATCACCGCAAGTATGACAAACCCGAAAATCACCAATTATACCAATACATCAAAATCACTCCAAGTAGACCAAAACCTCAAAACCACCCAGAGTACGCCAAAACCCTAAAATCAACCAAAGTACGCCAAAATTCCAAAATTAGCCCAAATAAGCCAAACCTCAAATTCACCCCAAGTAAGCCAAAACGCCAAATACGCGAAAATCCCAAAATATAACCAAGTATGCCAAAACCCCAATCCCATCAAAACCCCAAAGTCACCACAAGTACACCAAAGCTCCAAAATCACCCCAAGTACACCAAATCCCCAAAATCACCCCAAGTACAACAAAATCTCCAAATCACCCCAAGTATGCCAAAACCCCAATCCCATCAAAACCCCAAAATCACCGCACGTACGCCAAATCATCAAAATCACCCCGAGTAAGCCAAAATCCTAAAATCATCCCAATATGACCAAAACCCGAAAATCACCCCAAGTAAACCAAAACCCCAAAATCTCCCCAAGTACTCCAAAACCCAAAAATCACTACGATTATGCAAAAACCCCAAAATAATAAAAAATAAGCCAAAATCACAAAATCAGCACAAGTACGCCAAAACCCGAAATTACCCCAATTACGCCAAAATCAAAAATAACCCCAAATACGCCATATCACCAAAATCATCCCAGGCACGCCAAAACCCCAAAATCAACCCAAGTATGCCAAAATCACCAAAAGTACACCAAAACTGCAAAAATAAATCAAGTACGCCAAACCCTCAAAATCACCCTAAGTAAGTCAAAACACCAAAATCACCCCAACTACGCTAAAATTCAAAAATCACACAAAGTACGCTAAAATTCATAAATAACCCCAATTACGCCAAAACCCCAAAACCACCCAGAGTATGCCAAAACTCCAAAATCACCCCAACTACGCCAAAACGACAAAATCACCCGGAGTAAGCCAAAATCCCAAAATCAACCCAAGTACGCTAAAACCCAAAATCACCCCAAGTACACTGACACCCAAAAATTATCCCAATTACTCAAAAACCCCAATTACACCAAAATCCCAAAATCACTCCAACTACAACAAAACCTCAAACTCACCCCAAGTAAGCAAAAACACCAAAATCAACCCAAGTACGCCAAAACCACAATATTACCCCAAGTACGACAAAACCCCAAAATCACCCAATTATGCTAAAACATCAAAATCACCCCAAGTACACCAAAACCTCAAAACCACCCAGAGTACGCCAAAACCCCAAAATCACCCCAAGTTCGCCAAAACCCCAAAATCAAATAAAGTATGCCAAAACCCCAAAATCAGCCCATGTAAGCCAAACCCCAGATTCACCTCAACTAAGCCAAAACGCCAAATACGCGAAAACCCAAAATAACCCCAAGTATGCAAAAACGCCAATCCCATCAAAACCCCGAAATCACCCCAAGTACGCTAAAATCCCAAAATCAGCCGAAGTACCCAAAACCCCAAAATCACCCCAAGTACAACAAAACCCTCAAATCACCCAAGTATGACAAAACCCCAATCCCATCAAAACTTAAAAATCACCACAAGTATACCAAATCCTCAAAATCACCACAAGTAAGCCAAAACCCTAAAATCACCCCAACATGACCAAAACTCTAAAATCACCCCAAGTAAACCAAAACCCCAAAATCTTCCCAAGTACTCCAAAACCCAAAAATCACTCCAATTATGCAAAAACCACAAAATAACCAAAAATAAACCAAAACCAAAAAATCAGCACAAGTACGCCAAAAATCCGAAATCACCCCAATTACGCTAAAACCCAAAATATCCCTAAATACGCCATATCACCAAAATCATCCCAGGCACGCCAAACCCCAAAATCACCCCAAGTATGGCAAAACCAAAAAATCACCAAAAGTACGCCAAAATCGCAAAAATCACTCAAGTACGCCAAACCCTCAAAATCACCCAAAGTAAGTCAAAACACCAAAATCACCCCAACTACGCTAAAATTCAAAAATCACCCAAAGTACGCTAAAACCCAAAAATAACCCCAATTACGCTAAAACACCAATATCACCCCAAGTACGACAAAACCCCAAAATCACCAAATTATGCCAAAACAACAAAATCCACCCAAGTACACCAAAACCTCAAAACCACACAGAGTACGCCAAAACCCCAAAATCACCCCAAGTTCGAAAAACTCCAAAATCAACTAAAGTACGTCAAAACCCCAAAATTAGCCCAAGTAAGCCAAACCCCAAATTCATCACATGTAAGGCAAAATGCCAAATACGCGAAAATCCCAAAACAACCCCATATATGCCAAAACCCCAATCCCATCAAAACCCCGAAATCCTCCCAAGTACGCTAAAACCCAAAAATCACTCAAGTACGCCAAAACTCCAAAATCACCCCAAGTACAACAAATCCCTCAAATCACCCCAAGTATGCCAAAACCCCAATCCCATCAAAACCCCAAAATCACCGTAAGTATACTAAATCCCCAAAATAACCCCATGTATGAAAAAATCCAATCCCATCAAAACCCCAAAATCACCCAAGTACGCTAAAATCCCAAAATTCCCCCAAGTACACCAATGCCCCAAAATCACCCAAGTATGCCAAAACCCCAAAATCACCCCAAGTAAAACAAAACCCCCAAATCACCCCAACTATGCCAAAACCCCAATCCAACCAAAACCCCAAAATCACCGCTAGTACGCCAATTCCTCAAAATTACCCAAAGTAAGCCAAAACCCTAAAATCACCCCAATATGACCAAAACCCCAAAATCACCCCAAGTAAACCAAAACCTCAAAATCTCCCCAAGTACTCTAACACCCAAAAATCACTCCGATTATGCAAAAACCCCAAAATAACCAAAAATAAGATAAAACCACAAAATCAGTACAAGTATTGCCAAAAACCCGAAATCACCCCAATTACGCCAAAACCCAAAATAATCCAAAATACGCCATATCACTAAAATCATCCCATGCACGCCAAAACCCCAAAATTACACCAAGTATGCCAAAACTACAAAATCACCAAAAGTACACCAAAATCGCAAAAATAACTCAAGTACGCCAAACCCTCAAAATCACCCAAAGTACGCCAAAACCCCAAAATCACCCAAGTACGCCAAAACCCCAAAATCACACAGGTATACCAAAACCACAAATACGCGAAAACTCCAAAATAACCTCAAGTATGCCAAAACACAAAAATCACTTCAAATTAGCCGAAACTAAAAAATTACCCTAAGTACGCTAAAACTGAAAAATCACCCCAAGTACACTACAACCCCAAAATCACCCCAAGTACGCCAAAACCCACCAAATCACCCCAAGTATGCCAAAACCCTAATTCCTTCAAAACCCCAAAATCACCTCTAGTATGCCAAATTCCAAAAATCACCCCAAGTACACAAAAACTCCTAAATCAACCTAAGTACACCAAAATCCCAAAACAATCTCAATTACGCCAAAATCCCAAAATCACCATAAATTAGCCAAAATCCAAAAATTGCCCCAAGTACGCCAAAACTCCAAAATCACCCCAATTACGCCAAAATCACAAAACAACCCCAAAAAAGTCATATCACAAAAATTACCCCAGAATTTCCAAAACCCAAAATAACCCCAAGTACTCCAAAATCACAAAATCACACCAATTACGCCAAAACCACAAAATTAACCCAAGTACGCCAAACCCTCAAAGTCACCCAAGGTACGCTAAAACCTTAAAATCACCCCAAGTACGCCAAAATCTCAAAATCAACCCAAGTACGCCTAAACTACAAAATTAACCCAAGTACGCCAAAACCTCAAAATCGCTCAAAGTAAACCAAAACCATAAAATAACCCCAACTACGCAAAAATCCCAAAGTCACCCCAATTACGCCAAAATTCCAAAATCACTCCAAATAAGTCAAAACCCCAAAATCACCAAAATCAACCCAAATACGTCAAAACTCAAAAATCACCCTAAATACGCAAAAACCCTAAAATGAACCGAAATATGCGAAACCCCAAAA
The DNA here is from genome assembly GCA_026545225.1 of Cornus controversa. NCBI lineage: Eukaryota > Viridiplantae > Streptophyta > Magnoliopsida > Cornales > Cornaceae > Cornus > Cornus controversa. Next base: position 104,999,996 of record CM048846.1, on the reverse strand, counting down.
TCACCCCAAATACGGCAAAACCCCAAAATCACCCAAAAATACTCCAAAACCACAAAATCACTTCAGGTAAGCCAAAACCAAAATCACTACAAGTAAGCCAAAACCCCAAATACGCCAAACCCTAAAATCACCCCAAGTATGCAAAAATACAATAATCATTCCGAGTATGCAAAAACTCCAAAATCACCCAAAGTACGGCAGAACACAAAAATCATCCCAAGTATGCCAAAAACCTAAAATCACCACAAATAAGCCAGAATCCCAAAATCAACCCAAATAAACCAAAACCCCAAAATCACCACAAATACGCCAAAATCCCAAAAATCTCCCCAAGTACGCGAAAACCCCAAGATCACCCCAAGTACGCAAAACCAAAAATTCACCCCAAGTACGCCAAAATCGCAACATCACCCCAAGTACGTCAATACCACAAAAATAACCCAAAACCCCAAAACCATCCCAGATACGCCAAAACCCAAAAATCAGTTCAAATACGTTAAAACTCAAAATCAACCCACATACACCAAAAGCCCAAAATCACCAGAAATAAGCTAAAACCCACAAATTACCCCAAGAACACCCAAAACTCCAAAATAACCCAAATACGCAAAAACCCCAAAATCACACCAGGTACAACAAGACACCAAAATCACCCCAAGTACGCCAAAATCACCAAATCAAACCCTCAAAATCACCTCAAGTACGCAAAATCTCCAAAAACACCCCAATTACGCTAAAATGACAAAATCACCCAGAGTAAGCCAAAATCCAAAAATCAACCCAAGTACACTAAAACACAAAATCACCCCCAAGTACACTGAAACCCAAAAATTATCCCAATTACGCAAAAACCCCAATTACAACAAAAATTCCAAAATCACTCCAACTACAACAAAACCACAAACTCACCCCAAGTAAGCAAAAACCTCAAAATCAACCCAAGTACGCTAAAACCCCAAAATCAGCCAAAGTAAAGCCAAACCCCGAAAGAACCTCAACTACGCCAAAACCCCACAACCACTCCAAGTAAGCCAAAATCGCAAAATCACCCCCAAGTATGCAAAAATCGCAGAATCACTCCAAGTACGCCAAAACCCAAAAATCAACCCAAATACGCCAAAATCAAAATCACCCTAAATACGCCAAAACTGCAAAATCAACCGAAATACGCAAAACCCCCAATTACACCAAAATCCCAATATCACCCCAAGTATGACAAAACTCCAAAATCAACCAATTATACCAAAATCCCCAAATCACCCAAGTACACCAAAACCTCAAAATCACCTAGAGTAGGCCAAAACCCCAAAATTACCCCAAGTTCGCCAAAACCCCAAAATTAACAAAGTTCGCCAAAATCCCAAATTCATCCCAAGTAAGCCAAAACCCCAAATACGTGAAAACCCCAAAAAACCCCAAGTATGCCAAAACTCTAAAATCACCCAAAGATGCCTAAACCACAAAATAAGCCCAAGTACGCGAAAATCCAAAACCACCCCAAGTAACCCTAAACACGAAAATAACCCAAAGTACACCAAAGCGCCAAAATCACCCCAAGTACGCAAAAACTAAAGAAAAACCCAAATACGCCAAAATCTAAAATTTGCAAAAATCCCAAAATATTTCAAAACCCCAAAATCTCTCTAATTAAGCAAAAACCACAAAATAACTCAAAGTAAACCAAAACCCCAAATACGCCAAAATCCCAAAATCATCTCAACTTATCCCTAAGACGCCAAAACCCCAAAATCAACGTAAGTAAGCCAAAACACCAAAATCACCCCAAATAAGTCAAAACCACAAATTCACCCCAGCTACGCTAAAACCCAAAAATCACCCAAAGCACACTAAAACACCAAAATCACCCCAATTACGCCAAAACCCAAATATCATCCCAAGTATGACAAAACCCAAAAATCACCCAATTATGCCAAAACTCCAAAATCACCCCAACTACACCAAAACCTAAAAACCACCCAGAGTACGCCAAAACTCCAAAATCACCCCAAGTTCGCCAAAACCCCAAAATCAACCAAAGTACTCCAAAACCCCAAAATTAGCCCAAGGAAGCGAAACCCCAAATTCACCCCAATTAATCCAAAACCCCAAGTATGCCAAACCTCCAAAATCACCCGAAGTATGCTTAAACACCAAAATAAGCCCAAGTACGCGAAAACTCCAAAATCATTCCAAGTACGCCAAAACTCCAAAATCACCCCAAGTAACCCTAAACCCCAAAATAACCCAACGTACACCAAAGCCACAAATCACCCAAAGTACGCAAAAAACCAAAAAATAACCCCAAATACGCCAAAACCCAAAATTTGCCAAAATTCAAAAATATTTAAAAACCCCAAAATCACTCCAAAAAAGCTAAAACCACAAAATAACTCCAAGTAAACCAAAACCCAAATACGCCAAAATTCTAAAATCATCTCAAGTCACCCCTAAGATGCCAAAAGTCCCCAAAAATCACCGTAAGTAAACCAAAACACGTAAATCACTCCAAGTAAGCCTAAACCACAAAATCACCTCAACTACGCTAAAATTCAAAAATCACCCAAAATACACTAAAACCCAAAAATCACCCCATTTATGCCAAAACCCCCAATTACACCAAAACCACAATATCACCCCAAGTACGGCAAACCCCAAAATCACCAATTATGCCAATACATCAAAATCACCCCAAGTACACCAAAACCTTAAAACCACCCAGAGTACGCCAAAATCTCAAAATCAACAAAAGTACGCCAAAATTCTAAAATTTGCCCAAGTAAGCCAAACCTCAAATTCACCCCCAAGTAAGTCAAAATGCCAAATACCAGAAAACCCAAAAATAACACCAAGTACGCCAAAAACCCCAATCCCATCAAAACCTCAAAATCACCCCCAAGTACACAAAAGCACCAAAATCACTTCAAGTACGCCAAAACCCCAAAATCACCCCAAGTACAACAAAACCCCCAAATCACCCCAAGTGTGCCAAAACCCCAATCCCATCAAAAGCCCAAAATCACCGTAAGTATGCCAAATCTTCAAAATCGCCCCAAGTAAGCCAAAATCCTAAAATCACCCCAATATGACCAAAACCCCAAAATCACCCCAAGTAAACCAAAATCCCAAAATCTACCCAAGTACTCCCAAAACCCAAAAATCACTCTGATTATGCAAAAACCCTAAAATAATAAAAAATAAGCCAAAACGAAAAAATCAGCACAAGTACGCCAAAAATCTAAAATCACCCCAATTACGCCAAAACTGAAAATAACCCCAAATACGCCATATCACCAAAATAATCCCAGGCACGCCAAAACTCCAAAATCACCCCAAGTATGACAAAACCACAAAATCACCAAAAGTACTCCAAAATCGCAAAAATAACTCAAGTACGCCAAACCCTCAAAATCACCCTAAGTAAGTCAAAACACCAAAATCACCCCAACAACGCTAAACCCCCAAAATTAGCCCAAGTAAGCCAAACCCCAAATTCACCACACGTAAGCCAAAACTCCAAATACGCGACAACCCCAAAATAACCCCAAGTATACCAAAACCCCAATCCCATCAAAACCCCAAAATCACCCCAATTACGCCAAAATCACAAAATAACCCCAAATACGTCATATTACAAAAATCATCCCAGAAACGCCAAAACCCTAAAATAACCCCAAGTACGCCAAAATCACAAAACCACACCAATTACGCCAAAACCACAAAATTAACCCAAGTACGCCAAACACTCAAAATCAACCAAAGTACGCCAAAACCCCAAAATTACCCCAAGCAAGCCAAACCCCAAAGTCACCCCAGGAAATCCAAAACCCCAAATACGCGAAAACTCCAAAATAACCCCAAGTATGCCAAAAACTCCAAAATCACCCCAAGTATACCTAAACCCCAAAATAAGCCCAAGTACGCAAAAACTCCAAAATCACCCCATGTAAGCCAAAACTCCGAAATCAACCCAAGTATGCCAAAACTCCATAATCACCCCAACTACGTTAATACGACAAAATCATCCGGAGTAAGCCAAAATCCCAAAATCATCCCAAGTACGCTAAAACCCAAAATCACCCAAAGTACACTGAAATCCAAAAATTATCCCACTTACGCAAAAACCCCAATTACACCAAAATCCCAAAATCACTCCAACTACAACAAAACCTCAAACTCACCCCAAGTAAGCAAAAATACCAAAATCAACCCAACTACGCCAAAATCCCAAAAATCAGCCAAAGTAAGCCAAACCCCCGAAATAACCTCAAGTACGCCAAAACTCCAGAATCACCCCAAGTAAGCCAAATTCGCAAAATCACCCCAAGTATGCAAAAAGCACAGAATCACTCCAAGTACGCCAAAATCCCAAAATCAACCCAAATACACCAAAACCAAAATCACCCTAAATACGTCAAAACCCCAAAATTAACCGAAATACGCAAAATCCTAATTACACCAAAACCCCAATATCACCCCAAGTACGACAAAACCCCAAAATCAACCAATTATGCCAAAACCCCCCAAATCACTCAAGTAAACCAAAACCAAAAAATCACCCAGATTACGCCAAAACCCCAAAATTATCCCAAGCTCGCCAAAACCCCAAAATCAACCAAAGTTCACCAAAACCCCAAATTCACCCCAGGTAAGCAAAAACCCAAATACGCGAAAACCCCAAGTACGCCAAAACTCTAAAATCACTCAAAGAGGCCTAAACCCCAAAATAAGCCCAAGTATGTGAAACTCCAAAACGACCCCAAGTAACCCTAAACCCGAAAATAACCCAAAGTACACCAAAGCGCCAAAATCACCCCAAGTACGCAAAAACCAAAAAATAACAAATTTGCAAAAATCCCAAAATATTTCAAAACCCCAAAATCTCTCCGAATAAACAAAAACCCACAAAATAACTCCAAGCAAACCAAAACACCAAATACGCCAAAATCCCAAAATTATCTCAAGTCATCCCTAAGACGCCAAAACCCCAAAATCAACCTAAGTAAGCCAAAACACCAAAATCACCCCAAGTAAGCCAAAACCACAAAATCACCCAACAATGCTAAAACCCAAAAATCACCAGAAATACACTAAAACCCCAAAATCACCCCAATTACGCCAAAACCACAACTACACCAAAACCCAAATATCACCCCAAGTACGACAAAACACCAAAATCACCCAATTATGCCAAAATCCCAAAATTACCCCAAGTACTCCAAAACCTCAAAATCACCCAGAGTACGCCAAAACCCCAAAATCACCGAAAGTTCGCCAAAACTCCAAAATCAACCAAAGTACTCCAAAACCCCAAAATTAGCCCAAGGAAGCAAAACCCCAAATTCACCCCAATTAATCCAAAACCCCAAATAACCCCAAGTATACCAAAACTCCAAAATCACCCCAAGTACGCCTAAACACCAAAATAAGCCCAAGTACGCGAAAATTCCAAAATCACCCAAAGTACGCCAAAACTCCAAAATCACCCCAAGTAACCCTAAACCCCAAAATAACCCAACGTACACCAAAGCCCCAAAATCACCCAAAGTACGCAAAAACCAAAAAATAACCCCAAATACGCCAAAACCCAAAATTTGCCAAAATTCAAAAATATTTAAAAACTCCAAAATCACTCCAAAAAAGCTAAAACCACAAAATAACTCCAAGTAAACCAAAACCCCAAATACGCCAAAATCCCAAAATCATCTCAAGTCACCCCTAAGAAGTCAAAACCCCAAAATCACCGTAAGTAAACCAAAACACGTAAATCACCCCAAGTAA
>CM048846.1:104853291-104993718 GCA_026545225.1 Cornus controversa | reverse complement strand
GAAACCCCTAAAATGGACCCGAGGAAACCCCGAAACCCTAAAATGGACCCCGGGAAACCCCGAAACCCTAAAATGGACCCGGAAACCCGAAACCCTAAAATGGACCCGGAAACCCCGAAACCCTAAAATGGACCCGGAAACCCCGAAACCCTAAAATGGACCCGGAAACCCCGAAACCCTAAAATGGACCCGGAAACCCCGAAACCCTAAAATGGACCCGGAAACCCCGAAACCCTAAAATGGACCCGGAAACCCCGAAACCCTAAAATGGACCCGGAAACCCCGAAACCCTAAAATGGACCCGGAAACCCCGAAACCCTAAAATGGACCCGGAAACCCCGAAACCCTAAAATGGACCCGGAAACCCCGAAACCCTAAAATGGACCCGGAAACCCCGAAACCCTAAAATGGACCCGGAAACCCCGAAACCCTAAAATGGACCCGGAAACCCCGAAACCCTAAAATGGACCCGGAAACCCCGAAACCCTAAAATGGACCCGGAAACCCCGAAACCCTAAAATGGACCCGGAAACCCCGAAACCCTAAAATGGACCCGGGAAACCCCGAAACCCTAAAATGGACCCGGAAACCCCGAAACCCTAAAACGGACCCGGAAACCCCGAAACCCTAAAACGGACCCGGAAACCCCGAAACCCTAAAACGGACCCGGAAACCCCGAAACCCTAAAACGGACCCGGAAACCCCGAAACCCTAAAACGGACCCGGAAACCCCGAAACCCTAAAACGGACCCGGAAACCCCGAAACCCTAAAACGGACCCGGAAACCCCGAAACCCTAAAACGGACCCGGAAACCCCGAAACCCTAAAACGGACCCGGAAACCCCGAAACCCTAAAACGGACCCGGAAACCCCGAAACCCTAAAACGGACCCGGAAACCCCGAAACCCTAAAACGGACCCGGAAACCCCGAAACCCTAAAACGGACCCGGAAACCCCGAAACCCTAAAACGGACCCGGAAACCCCGAAACCCTAAAACGGACCCGGAAACCCCGAAACCCTAAAACGGACCCCGGAAACCCCGAAACCCTAAAACGGACCCGGAAACCCCGAAACCCTAAAACGGACCCGGAAACCCCGAAACCCTAAAACGGACCCGGAAACCCCGAAACCCTAAAACGGACCCGGGAAACCCCGAAACCCTAAAACGGACCCGGAAACCCCGAAACCCTAAAACGGACCCGGAAACCCCGAAACCCTAAAACGGACCCGGAAACCCCGAAACCCTAAAATGGACCCGGAAACCCCGAAACCCTAAAATGGACCCGGAAACCCCGAAACCCTAAAATGGACCCGGAAACCCCGAAACCCTAAAATGGACCCGGAAACCCCGAAACCCTAAAATGGACCCGGAAACCCCGAAACCCTAAAATGGACCCGGAAACCCCGAAACCCTAAAATGGACCCGGAAACCCCGAAACCCTAAAATGGACCCGGAAACCCCGAAACCCTAAAATGGACCCGGAAACCCCGAAACCCTAAAATGGACCCGGAAACCCCGAAACCCTAAAATGGACCCGGAAACCCCGAAACCCTAAAATGGACCCGGAAACCCCGAAACCCTAAAATGGACCCGGAAACCCCGAAACCCTAAAATGGACCCGGAAACCCCGAAACCCTAAAATGGACCCGGAAACCCCGAAACCCTAAAACGGACCCGGAAACCCCGAAACCCTAAAACGGACCCGGAAACCCCGAAACCCTAAAACGGACCCGGAAACCCCGAAACCCTAAAACGGACCCGGAAACCCCGAAACCCTAAAACGGACCCGGAAACCCCGAAACCCTAAAACGGACCCGGAAACCCCGAAACCCTAAAACGGACCCGGAAACCCCGAAACCCTAAAACGGACCCGGAAACCCCGAAACCCTAAAACGGACCCGGAAACCCCGAAACCCTAAAACGGACCCGGAAACCCCGAAACCCTAAAACGGACCCGGAAACCCCGAAACCCTAAAACGGACCCGGAAACCCCGAAACCCTAAAACGGACCCGGAAACCCCGAAACCCTAAAACGGACCCGGAAACCCCGAAACCCTAAAACGGACCCGGAAACCCCGAAACCCTAAAACGGACCCGGAAACCCCGAAACCCTAAAACGGACCCGGAAACCCCGAAACCCTAAAACGGACCCGGAAACCCCGAAACCCTAAAACGGACCCGGAAACCCCGAAACCCTAAAACGGACCCGGAAACCCCGAAACCCTAAAACGGACCCGGAAACCCCGAAACCCTAAAATGGACCCGGAAACCCCGAAACCCTAAAATGGACCCGGAAACCCCGAAACCCTAAAATGGACCCGGAAACCCCGAAACCCTAAAATGGACCCGGAAACCCCGAAACCCTAAAATGGACCCGGAAACCCCGAAACCCTAAAATGGACCCGGAAACCCCGAAACCCTAAAATGGACCCGGAAACCCCGAAACCCTAAAATGGACCCGGAAACCCCGAAACCCTAAAATGGACCCGGAAACCCCGAAACCCTAAAATGGACCCGGAAACCCCGAAACCCTAAAATGGACCCGGAAACCCCGAAACCCTAAAATGGACCCGGAAACCCCGAAACCCTAAAATGGACCCGGAAACCCCGAAACCCTAAAATGGACCCGGAAACCCCGAAACCCTAAAATGGACCCGGAAACCCCGAAACCCTAAAATGGACCCGGAAACTCCGAAACCCTAAAACGGACCCGGAAACCCCGAAACCCTAAAACGGACCCGGAAACCCCGAAACCCTAAAACGGACCCGGAAACCCCGAAACCCTAAAACGGACCCGGAAACCCCGAAACCCTAAAACGGACCCGGAAACCCCGAAACCCTAAAACGGACCCGGAAACCCCGAAACCCTAAAACGGACCCGGAAACCCCGAAACCCTAAAACGGACCCGGAAACCCCGAAACCCTAAAACGGACCCGGAAACCCCGAAACCCTAAAACGGACCCGGAAACCCCGAAACCCTAAAACGGACCCGGAAACCCCGAAACCCTAAAACGGACCCGGAAACCCCGAAACCCTAAAACGGACCCGGAAACCCCGAAACCCTAAAACGGACCCGGAAACCCCGAAACCCTAAAACGGACCCGGAAACCCCGAAACCCTAAAACGGACCCGGAAACCCCGAAACCCTAAAATGGACAATAGTTTAGTACTTGTTACATGGTTTTTATAAATAAATTAATATTTATCTTACATAGTATATATTATTAGTTATATGTTTGTTATATAAATTATTATTTATGCAACATATATCATTATTAAATACATTGTTTCTTAAGCAAATTATTATTTATGATACGTAGTTGATATTTGATAATAATTTATTAATTATGCTACATAGTTTCTTGTTAATTGCATAGTTTGTTTAATAAATTTTTATTTGAGTTACATAGTTTATAATTCATAATAAATTATTATTTATACACATACTTTATTACTAATTATATAGTTTGTTAAATAAATTATTATTTATGTTACATAATTCATTATTTGTTGTATAGTTAGTTAATTAAATTGTTTCTTATGCCACATAGTTTGTTTTGAATTAAATTGTTTATTAATTAAATAAATTTTTATTTTGATACATAGTTTCTTAGATATTTGTTGAATAAATTATTATTCATTCTACATATCTTGTTATTAGTTCAATTGTTTTTTAAAATAAATTATTTTTCATGCTACATAGTTCAATATTAATTAGATATTTGTTGAAGAAATTTATATTTATGCTACATAATTCATTATTAGATACATTCTTAGTTATATAAATTATTATTTATGTTGGATATTTTATTATTAATTAGGTGTTTGTAAATAAATTATTAATTATGCCACATAATTTATATTAGTTAAATATTTGTTGAATAAATTGTTATTTATGAGATATAGTCATTATTAATAAAATAGTTTTTAAATAAATTATTATTTTTGCTACATATTTTACTTGATATTTGTTAAATAAATTATTATGCATGCACAATGGTTTATTACAAGTTACATAGTTTTTAATTAATTATATATTTGTTATATAAATTATTATTTATTCTACATATTTCATTATTAAATACATTGTCCTTAAGTAAATTATTATTTATGATACATAGTTGATATTTAATGATAAATTTATTATTTAGGCTACATATTTGCATGTTCATTAAATAGTTTGTTTAATAAATTATTATTTATGTTATAGAGTTTATAATGGATAATAAATTATTATCTATGCACATAGTTTACTTTTAATTATATATTTTGTTAAATAAATTATTATTTATGTTACATAATTCCTTATTTGTTGCATAGTTAGTTAAGTAAATTGTTTCTTATTTTACATAGTTGATTTCGAGTTAAATAAATTATTATTTGTGCTACATAATTTATTATTAATTAGGTGTTAGTTGGGTAAATTATTAACTATGCTACATAATTTATTTTTATTTAGATATTTGTTGAATAAATTGTAATTTATGCTATATAGTCATTATTAATAAAATATTTGTTAAAAAAATTATTATTCTTTTTAGATAGTTTACTAGATATTTGTTAAATAAATTATTATTCATAGACAATAGTTTATTACTTGTTACATGGTTTGTTAAATAAATTAATATTTATCTTACATAGTACATATTATTAGTTATATGTTTGTTATATAAATTATTATTTATGCAACATATATCATTATTGAATACATTGTTTCTTAAGCAAATTATTATCTATGATACGTAGTTGATATTTGATTATAATTTATTATTTATGCTACATAGTTTCTTGTTAATTACATAGTTTGTTTAATAAATTTTTATTTGAGTTACATAGTTTATAATTCAAAATAAATTATTATTTATACACATACTTTGTTAATAATTATATAGTTTGTTAAATAAATTATTATTTTTGTTACATAATTCCTTTTTTGTTGCATAGTTAGTTAAGTAAATTGTTTCTTATTTTACATAGTTGATTTCGAGTTAAATTATTTGTGCTGCATAATTTATTATTAATTAGGTGTTAGTTGAGTAAATTATTAACTAAGCTACATAATTTATTTTTATTTAGATATTTGTTGAATAAATTGTAATTTATGCTATATAGTCATTATTAATAAAATATTTGTTAAAAAAATTATTATTCTTGTTAGATAGTTTACTAGATATTTGTTAAATAAATTATTATTCATGGACAATAGTTTATTACTTGTTACATGGTTTTCATAAATAAATTAATATTTATCTTACATAGTATATATTATTAGTTATATGTTTGTTATATAAATTATTATTTATGCAACATATATCATTATTAAATACATTGTTTCTTAAGCAAATTATTATTTATGATACGTAGTTGATATTTGATAATAATTTATTATTTATGCTACATAGTTTCTTGTTAATTGCATAGTTTGTTTAATAAATTTTTATTTGAGTTACATAGTTTATAATTCATAATAAATTATTATTTATACACATACTTTTTTAATAATTATATAGTTTGTTAAATAAATTATTATTTATGTTACATAATTCATTATTTGTTTTATAGTTAGTTAATTAAATTGTTTCTTATGCCACATAGTTTGTTTTGAATTAAATTGTTTATTAATTAAATAAATTATTGTTTTAATACCTAGTTTCTTAGATATTTGTTGAATAAATTATTATTCATTCTACATATTTTATTATTAGTTCAATTGCTTTTTAAAATAAATTATTATTCATGCTACATAGTTCAATATTAATTAGATATTTGTTGAAGAAATTTTTATTTGTGCTACATAATTCATTATTTGATACATTCTTAGTTATATAAATTATTATTTATGTTGCATATTTTATTATTAATAAGGTGTTTGTAAATAAATTATTAATTATGCCACATAATTTATTATTAGTTAAATATTTGTTGAGTAAATTGTTATTTATGAGATATAGTAATTATTAATAAAATATTTTTTAAATAAATTATTATTTATGATGCGTATTTTACTTGATATTTGTTAAATAAATTATTCTTCATGTACAACGGTTTATTACAAATTACATAGTTTTTTATTAATTATATATTTGTTATATAAATTATTATTTATTCAACATATTTCATTATTAAATACATTGTCCTTAAGTAAATTATTATTTATGATACATGGTTGATATTTAATGATAAATTTATTATTTAGGCTACATATTTACATGTTCATTAAATAGTTTGTTTACTAAATTATTATTTATGTTATAGAGTTTATAATGGATAATAAATTATTATCTATGCACATAGTTTAATTTTAATTATATATTTTGTTAAATAAATTATTATTTATGTTACATAATTCCTTATTTGTTGCATAGTTAGTTAAGTAAATTGTTTCTTATTTTACATAGTTGATTTCGAGTTAAATAAATTATTATTTGTGCTACATAATTTATTATTAATTAGGTGTTAGTTGAGTAAATTATTAACTATGCTACATAATTTATTTTTATTTAGATATTTGTTGAATAAATTATAATTTATGCTATATAGTCATTATTAATAAAATATTTGTTAAAAAAATTATTATTCTTGTTAGATAGTTTACTAGATATTTGTTAAATAAATTATTATTCATGGACAATAGTTTATTACTTGTTACATGGTTTTTATAAATAAATTAATATTTATCTTACATAGTATATATTATTAGTTATATGTTTGTTATATAAATTATTATTTATGCAACATATATCATTATTAAATACATTGTTTCTTAAGCAAATTATTATTTATGATACGTAGTTGATATTTGATAATAATTTATTATTTATGCTACATAGTTTCTTGTTAATTACATAGTTTTTTTAATAAATTAATATTTGAGTTACATAGTTTATAATTCATAAGAAATTATGTTTTTACATTCATAAATAACAATTTACTAAACAAATTCCAAATACTATGTAGCATATATAATTATTTTTTTAAGAAACTTGTAACTAATATATTTTTTTAAATGGATAGATAATTTGATATAAATTCATGAATAAGTAGCTTTCACATTATTTAATTATACAATATAAAATAAACTTACTATAATGATTAATGCTAATTTTAAAAAACATATAGTATATATCATAAATAGTAATTTATTTAAGAAAAATATAATCAATTATAAATTATGTAGCTTATATAATAATTTATTTATCAGACAATGCAATTTATAAAAAACTATGTTGCCTAAATAGTAATTTATTTAATAAATTATGGAACTAATTATAAACTAGGTAGCATAAATAACTATTTATCAAAAAAAAATTATAATTTATTCAACTTACGATGTAGTCTAAATAATAATTTATTATGAATTGTAAACTATGTAACATAAATAATAATTTATTTAATAAACTATGTAGAAAATATTCAACTATGGGGCATAAATAATCATTTATTAAAAAAACTTTTTTTAAATTGATAAATAATGAAAATTTTAAAAAAAATAGATTATGTACCATAAATAGTAATTTATGTGACAAAAATATAATTGATAATAAGCTATGTTGTATAAATATTAATTTATTTGACAAATTATAATTAATAATAAAATGTGAAGTACAAATAATAATTTATTTAAAACACTATGTAATTAATATTAAAATATGTAGCGTAAATAATAATTTATTTAACAAACCATGAAATTAAAAATGACCTATGTTGCATAAATAATAATTTATTTAACAAACTATGAAATTAATAATAAACTATGTAGCATAAATAATAATTTATTATGAATTAGGACCTATGTAACACAAATAATAATTTATAATTAAACTCTGTAATTAATTTTCTAATATATAACATAAATAATCATTTATTTAATGAATATATAATTTATAATTAGTTATGTTTTTACATTCATAAATTATCATTTATTAAACAAATTTCAAATACTCTATGTAGTATATATATAAATTTTTTTTTAATAAATATCTAATTACTAATAAACTATTTAACATAAATTATAATTTATTTAACAAACTATGAAATTAATAATGAACTATCTAGCATAAATAATAATATATTTAACAAAATATGAAATTAATAACAAACTATGTAACATAAATAATAATTTATTATAAATTATAACCTATGTAACCCAAATAATAATTTATTATCCCAATTCTACAATTAATTTTCAAATATGTAACATAAATAATCATTTTTTTAACGAATATATAATTTATAATAACCTAGGTTTTTACATTCTTAAATAATCATTTACTAAACAAATTGCAAATACTCTATGTAACATATATAATAATTTTATTAATAAATATCTAATTACTAATAAACTATGTAGCATAAATTATAGTTTATCTAACAGACAATGAAATTAATAATGAACTATGTTGCATAAATAATAATATATTTAACAAAATATGAAATTAATAACAACCTATGTAACATAAATAATAATTTATTATGAATTATAACCAATGTAACACAAATAATAATCTATTATCCCAACTCTGAAATTAATTTTCAAATATGTAGCATAAATAATCATTTGTTTAACGAATATATAATTCATAACAAACTATGTTTTTACATTCATAAATAATCATTTACTAAACAAATTCCAAATATTCTATATAGCATATATAAAATTTTTTTTAACAAACTTTGTAACTAATATATTTTTTTACATTGATAGACAATTTGATATAAATTCATGAATAAGTTTCTTTTACATTATTAAATTATACAATATAAAAAAAACTAAAAATAATTATTAATGTAAATTTTGAAAAAACATATAGTATGTATCATAAATTGTAATTTATTGTTAATTAAATATAATTGATGATAAACTATGTAGCATAAAAATTAATTTATCTAACAAAAAATGTAATTAATAAAAAACTATGTTACAGAAATAGTAATTTATTTAGCAAATTAAGAAACTAATAATAAACTAGGAAGCATAAATAACTATTTATTGAAAAAAATTATAATTTATTTAACATACTTCGAATAAAGTATGTACCATAAATACTAATTTATTTAACAAAAATATTATTGATAATAAACTATGTAGTATAAATGTTAATTTATTTGACAACTATATATTTAATAATAATAATTTTTTCAACAAATATCTAATTACTAATAAACAATGTAGCATAAATAATAATTTATTTAACAAACTTTGAATTTAATAATAAACTATGTAGCATAAAAAATAATTTATTTAACAAACTTTGAAATTAATAATAAACTATGTTGCATAAATAATAATTTATTTAAAAACTATGAAATTAATAATAAACTATGTAGCATAAATAATAATTTATTATGAATTATGATCTATGTGACACAAATAATAATTTATTATCCCAACTCTACAATTAATTGTCAAATATGTAGCATAAACAATCATTTGTTTAACGAATATATAATTTACAATAAACTATGTTTTTACATTCATAAATAATCATTTTCAAAAAAAATCTCAAATACTCTATGTGGCATATATTATATTTTTTTTTAACAAACTTTGTAGTAAATAAACTTTTGTACATTGATAGATAATTTGATATAAATTCCAGAAAAAGTATCTTTTACATTATTTAATTATACAGTATAAAATAAACTTACAATAATGATTAATGTAAATTTTAATAAACATATAGTATGTATCATAAATTGTAATTTATTTAACAAAAATATAATTCATAATAAACTATGTAGCATAAAAATTAATTTATTTAACAAAAAATGTAATTAACAAAAAACTATGTTACAAAAATAGTAATTTATTTAGCAAATTAAGAAAATAATAACAAACTAGGAAGCATAAATAACTATTTATTGAAAAAAATTTATAATTTATTTAACATACTACGTAGCGTAAATAATAATTTTTTATGAATTAAAAACTATGTAACTTAAATAATAATTTATTTAATAAACTATGAAATAAATATTAAACTATGCGACATAAATTATCATCTATTTAACAAACATTTTTTTTAAAATTTAGTGATATTATGATATACATTCATGAATAAGTATCTATTACATTATTTAATTATACCAGATACAATAAACTTACAAAAATAATTAACAAAACTTTTGATAAAAATAAAGTATGTACCATAAATACTAATTTATTTAACAAAAATATTATTGATAATAAACTATGTAGTACAAATGTTAATTTATTTGACAAATATATATTTAATAATAAATTGTGTAGCATAAATAATAATTTATTTAACAAAACAATGTAATTAATAATAAACAATTTAGCAAAAATAATAATTTTTTCAACAAATATCTAATTACTAATAAACGATGTAGCATAAATAATAATTTATTTAACAAACTTTGAAATTCATAATAAACTATGTAGCATAAATAAAAATTTATTTAACAAACTTTGAAATTAATAATAAACTATGTTGCATAAATAATAATTTATTTAAAAACTATGAAATTAATAATAAACTATGCATAAATAATAATTTATTATGAATTATGATCCATGTAACACAAATAATAATTTATTACCACAACTCTACAATTAATTGTCCAATATGTAGCATAAACAATCATTTGTTTAACGAATATATAATTTATAATAAACTATGTTTTTACATTCATAAATCATCATTTTCAAAAAAAATCTCAAATACTCTATGTGGCACTGTTTATTTTAATCAATTACACGAACTACTCTTACTGTTTTGACGACAGTGATACAAAAAAAAAAGTTAAAAAAAATTAAATTTTGATCAGTAATTAATAAAATAGTTTTCACAAGAAGTGGTGCCTCAATTCATAAAACACTGGTGCCGACGTGCCGAAAAATTGTGATGAAAAAATAAAGTCATCTGATGATGATAATTTGATTACATTCTCATATTGGATTTACTTGTCGTTGAATGATTAGTAGTAAATGCGTACTATTATATATACATAAGGTCATTCCATGATCCCTTCTAATAAACCAATGGATATTTCATTTGATAACCTATTCGGCCAAGGATATATATTTTTTTAAAAAATAAAATAAAATTAATTAATATCAAAGGGGAAGGAAAAATAATTATTCAAATAGATTAAATATCAAATACATGGACTAGTGGAGTCTAATTTACAAATACATGAAGAGAATGTCATGAAATTTCAAAAAATTGAATTGTCCTAAAATGCTTATGTGGATTTAAAGAAATATTGTTTATTTTATTCAAGTACCCAACCAAATCTTACAATTTTGCCAACCAGTAATAAAAAAAAATACTAAATTTTGATCAGCAGTTAACAAAATAGTCTTCACAAAAGGTGGTACCTCTATTTACAAAAGTGGTGCCTACGTACACAAAAATAGTGAAGAAAAACTAGAGTCATCTGATGATAGTAATTTGATCAGATTTTCACATTACATTACTTGTCATTGAGAGATTACTAGTACATGAGTACTTTCATATATGCATAACGTTATTCTGTAATCTGATCCAAAAACCAAACAGATATCCGATTTGATAACCTGATCGGCTAAAGATAGTTTTTTCTATTTAAAAATTAAAAAATTAAATTAATATCAAAAGATTAGGGCAAATAATTATTAGGATCGATAAAATTACAAATACATGGACTTTTGGAGTCAAATTTACAAATGCATGAAGTCAAAGTCATGAAATTCCAAAAAACATAATTGTCCAAAAATATTGAAGTGGATTTCAAAAAACACTTTTTATTATATTCAAGTGCCCAAACTACTCTAATTATTTTAACAACCGGTGATGAAGAAAAAAAAACTAAATTTTTAACCGTTCTTGTCAAAATAGCATTCACAAAAATAGTACCTCTATTCACAAAAGTGGTGCTACGTTCACAAAATTGGTGTTACAAAAATGGAGTCATCTAATGATGATAATTTGATCCGATTCAAAAACTGCATTTATTTGTGACTGTAAAATTTTTAGTACATGAGTACTTTCATATATGCGTAAATTTCATAATTCGATCTGATAACCCAACGGATATCCGATTTGATAACCTGATGAGCTAAGGATAATTTATTTAAAAAGTAAAATAAAATAAATTGATATCAAAAGAGAAGGACAAATAATGATTAGAATTGGGAAAATTACAAATATATGGACTTTTTGAGTCAAATTTACAAAAGCTTGAAGTCAAAGTCATGAAATTTCAAAAACATGAATTAACCTAAATTGGTGATGTAGATATCAAATAATAATGTTTATTTTATTCAATTACACGAACTACTCTTACTAATTTGACGACAGTGATACAAAAAAATATTTTAAAAAAACTAAATTTTGATCAGTAATTAATAAAATAGTTTTCACAAGAAGTGGTACCTCAATTCATAAAATACTGGTGCCGACGTGCCCAAAAATTGTGATGAAAAAAATAAAGTCATCTGATGATGATAATTTGATTAGATTCTCGTATTCGATTTACTTGTTGTAGAATGATTAGTAATAAATGCGTACTATTATATATGCATAAGGTCATTCCTTGATCCCTTCTAATAAACCAATGGATATTTGATTGGATAACCTAATCGGCCAAGGATATATATATTTTTTTAAAATAAAATAAAATAAATTAATATCAAGGGGGAAGGAAAAATAATTATTCAAATAGATTAAATTTCATATACAAGGACTTTTGAAGTCTAATTTACAAATACATGAAGGGAATGTCATGAAATTTCAAAAACTTGAATTATCCTAAAATGCTTATGTGGATTTGAAGAAATATTGTTTATTTTATTCAAGCTCTGAACCAAATCTTATAATTTTGCCAATCACTAATAAAAAAAATACTAAATTTTGATCAGCAGTTAACAAAATAGTCTTCACAAAAGGTGGTACCTCTATTTACAAAAGTGGTGCCTACGTACACAAAAATAGTGAATAAAAACTAGAGTCATCCGATGATAATAATTTGATCAGATTTTCAAATTAGATTACTTGTCATTGAGAGATTACTAGTACATGAGTACTTTCATATATGCAAAACGTTATTCCGTAATCTGATCCAAAAACCAAACGGACAATCGATTAGATAACCTGATCGGCTAAGGATAGTTTTTTTTATTTAAAAAATAAAAAATTAAATTAATATCAAAAGATTAGGGCAAATAATGTTTAGGATATAGAAAATTACAAATACATGGACTTTTGGAGTCGAATTTACAAATGCATGAAGTCAAAGTCATGAAATTCCAAAAAACATAATTGTCAAAAAATATTGAAGTGGATTCCAAAAAACACTTTTTATTGTATTCAAGTGCCCAAACTACTCTAATTATTTTAACAGCTGGTGATGAAAAAAAAAACTAAATTTTTAACCGTTCTTGTCAAAATAGCATTCACAAAAATAGTACCTCTATTCACAAAAGTGGTGCTACGTTCACAAAATTGGTGCTACAAAAATGGAGTCATCTAATGATGATAATTTGATCAGATTCAAAAACTGCATTTATTTGTCACTGTAAGATTTTTAGTACATGAGTACTTTCATATATGCGTAAATTCCATAATCCGATCTAATAACCCAACGGAGATCCGATTTGATAACCTGATCAGCTAAGGATAATTTATTTAAAAAGTAAAATAAAATAAATTGATATCAAAAGAGAAGGAAAAATAATGATTAGAATTGGGAAAATTACAAATATATGGACTTTTTGAGTCAAATTTACAAAAGCATGAAGTCAAAGTCATGAAATTTCAAAAACCTGAATTAACCTAAATTGGTGATGTAGATATCAAATAATACTGTTTATTTTATTCAATTACACGAACTACTTTTACTGTTTTGACGATAGTGATACAAAAAAAAATTTAAAAAAAATTAAATTTTGATCAGTAGTTAATAAAATAGTTTTCACAAGAAGTGGTACCTCAATTCATAAAACACTGGTGCCGACGTGCCCAAAAAGAGTGATGGAAAAATAAAGTCATCTGATGATGATAATTTGATTAGATTCTCATATTGGATTTACTTGTTGTTGAATGATTAGTGGTAAATGCGTACTATTATATATGCAAAAGGTTATTCTTTGATCCCTTCTAATAAACCAATGGATATTTGATTTGATAACCTAATCGGCCAAGGATATATATTTTTTTTAAAAATAAAATAAAATAAATTAATATCAAAGGGGAAGGAAAAATAATTATTCAAATAGATTAAATTACAAATACATGGACTTTGGATTTAAATTTACAAATACATGAAGAGAATGTCATGAAATTTCAAAAAATTGAATTGTCCTAAAATGCTTATGAGGATTTGAAGAAATATTATTTATTTTATTCAAGTACCCAACCAAATCTTACAATTTTGCCAACCAGTAATAAAAAAAAATACTAAATTTTGATCAGCAGTTAACAGAATAATCTTCACAAAAGGTGGTACTTCTAAATACAAAAGTGGTGCCTATGTACACAAACGGACGTCCGATCTCATAACTTGATCGGCAAAGGAATGTTTTTTTTATTTAAAAAAAATAAATTAAATTAATATCAAACGATCAGGGCAAATAATTTTTAGGATAGATAAAACTACAAATACATGGGGATTTGGAGTCTAATTTACAAATGCATGAAGTCAAAGTCGTGAAATTCCAAAAAACATAATTGTCCAAAAATATTGATGTGGATTTCAAAAAACACTTTTTATTCTATTCAAGTGCCCAAACTACTCTAATTATTTTAACAACCGATGATAAAAAAAAAACTAAATTTTTAACAGTTCTTGTCAAAATTTCATTCACAAAAATAGTACCACTATTGACAAAAGTGGTGCTACGTTCACAAAATTGGTGCTACAAAATTGGAGTCATCTAATGATGATAATTTGATCAGATTCAAAAACTGCATGTATTTGTCACTGTAAGATTTTTAGTACATGAGTACTTTCATATATGCGTAAATTCCATAATCCGATCTAATAACCCAACGGATATCCGATTTGGTAACCTGATCAGCTAAGGATAATTTATTTAAAAAGTAAAATAAAATAAATTGATATCAAAAGAGAAGGGAAAATAATGATTAGAATTGGGAAAATTACAAATATATGGACTTTTTGAGTCAAATTTACAAAAGCATGAAGTCAAAGTCATGAAATTTCAAAAACATGAATTAACCTAAATTGGTGATGTAGATATCAAATAATACTATTTATTTTATTCAATTACACGAACTACTCTTACTGTTTTGACGACAGTGATACAAAAAAAAATTTAAAAAAAACTAAATTTTGATCAATAGTTAATAAAATAGTTTTCACAAGAAGTGGTACCTCAATTCATAAAACACTGGCGCCGACGTGCCCAAAAATTGTGATGAAAAAAATAAAGTCATCTGATGATGATAATGTGATTAGATTCTCGTATTGGATTTACTTGTCGTTGAATGATTAGTAGTAAATGCGTACTAATATATGCATAAGGTCATTCCTTGATCCCTTCTAATAAACCAATGAATATTTGATTGGATAACCTAATCGGCCAAGGATATATATTTTTTTAGAAAATAAAATAAAATTAATTAATATCAAAGGGGAAGGCAAAATTATTATTCAAATAGGTTAAATTTCATATACATGGGGATTTGGAGTCTAATTTACAAATGCATGAAGTCAAAGTCGTGAAATTCCAAAAAACATAATTGTCCAAAAATATTGATGGGGATTTCAAAAAACACTTTTTATTCTATTCAAGTGCCCAAACTACTCTAATTATTTTAACAACCGATGATGAAAAAAAAAAACTAAATTTTTAACAGTTCTTGTCAAAATATCATTCACAAAAATAGTACCTCTATTGATAAAAGTGCTGCTACGTTCCCAAAATTGGTGGTACAAAAATGGAGTAATCTAATGATGATAATTTGATCAGATTCAAAAACTGCATTTATTTGTCACTGTAAGATTTTTAGTACATGAGTACTTTCATATATGCGTAAATTCCATAATCCGATCTAATAACCCAACGGATATCCGATTTGATAACCTGATCAGCTAAGGATAATTTATTTAAAAAGTAAAATAAAATAAATTGATATCAAAAGAGAAGGAAAAATAATGATTAGAATTGGGAAAATTACAAATATATGGACTTTTTGAGTCAAATTTACAAAAGCATGAAGTCAAAATCATGAAATTTCAAAAACATGAATTAACCTAAATTGGTGATGTAGATATCAAATAATACTGTTTATTTTATTCAATTACACGAACTACTCTTACTGTTTTGACAACAGTGATATAAAAAAAAATTTAAAAAAACCTAAATTTTGATCAATAGTTTTCACAAGAAGTGGTACCTCAATTCATAAAACACTGGTGCCGACGTGCCCAATAATTGTGATGGAAAAATAAAGTCATCTGATGATGATAATTTGATTAGATTCTCATCTTGGATTTACTTGTCGTTGAATGATTAGTAGTAAATGCGTACTATTATATATGCATAAGGTCATTCCTTGATCCCTTCTAATAAACCAATGGATATTTGATTTGATAACCTAATCGGCCAAGGATATATATATTTTTTTAGAAATTAAAATAAAATTAATTAATATCAAAGGGGGAGGAAAAATAATTATTCAAATAGGTTAAATTTCAAATACATGGACTTTTGGAGTCTAATTTACAAATACATGAAGATAATGTCATGAAATTTCAAAAAATTGAATTGTCCTAAAATGCTTATGTGGATTTGAAGAAATATTGTTTATTTTACAAATATATGGACTTTTTGAGTCAAATTTACAAAAGCATGAAGTCAAAGTCATGAAATTTCAAAAACATGAATTAACCTAAATTGGTGATGTAGATATCAAATAATACTATTTATTTTATTCAATTACACGAACTACTCTTACTGTTTTGACGACAGTGATACAAAAAAAAATTTAAAAAAAACTAAATTTTGATCAGTAGTTAATAAAATAGTTTTCACAAGAAGTGGTACCTCAATTCATAAAACACTGGTGCCGAGGTGCCCAAAAATTGTGATGAAAAAAATAAAGTCATCTGATGATGATAATTTGATTAGATTCTCGTATTGGATTTACTTGTCGTTGAATGATTAGTAGTAAATGCGTACTATTATATATGCATAAGGTCATTCCTTGATCCCTTCTAATAAACCAATGGATATTTGATTTGATAACCTAATCGGCCAAGGATATATATATTTTTAGAAAATAAAATAAAATTAATTAATATCAAAGGGGAAGGAAAAATAATTATTCAAATAGGTTAAATTTCAAATACATGGACTTTTGGAGTCTAATTTAAAAATACATGAAGAGAATGTCATGAAATTTCAAAAAATTGAATTGTCCTAAAATGCTTATATGGATTTGAAGAAATATTGTTTATTTTATTCAAGTGCCCAAACTACTCTAATTATTTTAACAACCGATGATGAAAAAAAAAAACTAAATTTTTAACAGTTCTTGTCAAAATATCATTCACAAAAATAGTACCTCTATTGATAAAAGTGCTGCTACGTTCACAAAATTGGTGGTACAAAAATGGAGTCAGCTAATGATGATAATTTGATCAGATTCAAAAACTGCATTTATTTGTCACTGTAAGATTTTTAGTACATGAGTACTTTCATATATGCGTAAATTCCATAATCCGATCTAATAACCCAACGGATATCCGATTTGATAACCTGATCAGCTAAGGATAATTTATTTAAAAAGTAAAATAAAATAAATTGATATCAAAAGAGAAGGAAAAATAATGATTAGAATTGGGAAAATTACAAATATATGGACTTTTTGAGTCAAATTTACAAAAGCATGAAGTCAAAATCATGAAATTTCAAAAACATGAATTAACCTAAATTGGTGATGTAGATATCAAATAATACTGTTTATTTTATTCAATTACACGAACTACTCTTACTGTTTTGACGACAGTGATATAAAAAAAAATTTAAAAAAACCTAAATTTTGATCAATAGTTTTCACAAGAAGTGGTACCTCAATTCATAAAACACTGGTGCCGACGTGCCCAATAATTGTGATGGAAAAAATAAAGTCATCTGATGATGATAATTTGATTAGATTCTCATCTTGGATTTACTTGTCGTTGAATGATTAGTAGTAAATGCGTACTATTATATATGCATAAGCTCATTCCTTGATCCCTTCAAATAAATCAATGGATATTTGATTTGATAACCTAATCGGCCAATGATATATATTTTTTTAGAAAATAAAATAAAATTAATTAATATCAAAGGGGAAGGAAAAATAATTATTCAAATAGGTTAAATTTCAAATACATGAACTTTTGGAGTCTAATTTACAAATACATGAAGAGAATGTCATGAAATTTCAAAAAATTGATTTGTCCTAAAATGCTTATGTGGATTTGAAGAAATATTGTTTATTTTATTCAAGTACCCAACCAGATCTTACAATTTTGCCAACCAGTAATAAAAAAAAAATACTTAATTTTGATCATTAGTTAACAGAATAGTCTTCACAAAAGGTGGTACTTCTAAATACAAAAGTGGTGCCTATGTACAGAAACGGACGTCCGATTTCATAACTTGATCGGCAAAGGAATGTTTTTTTTATTTAAAAAAAATAAATTAAATTAATATCAAACGATCAGGGCAAATAATTTTTAGGATAGATAAAACTTCAAATACATGGGGATTTGGAGTTTAATTTAAAAATGCATGCAGTCAAAGTCGTGAAATTCCAAAAAACATAATTGTCCAAAAATATTGATGTGGATTTCAAAAAACACTTTTTATTTTATTCAAGTGCCCAAACTACTCTAATTATTTTAACAACCGGTGATGAAAAAAAAAAACTAAATTTTTAATAGTTCTTGTCAAAATATCATTCACAAAAATAGTACCTCTATTCACAAAAGTGGTGCTACGTTCACAAAATTGGTGTTACAAAAATGGAGTCATCTAATGATGATATTTTGATCAGATTCAAAAACAGCATTTATTTGTCACTGTAAGATTTTTAGTACAGGAGTACTTTCATATATGCGTAAATTTCATATTCCGATCTAATAACCCAACGAATATCCGATTTGATAACATGATTAGCTAAGGATAATTTATTTAAAAAGTAAAATAAAATAAATTGATATCAATAGAGAAGGGAAAATAATGATTAGAATTGGGAAAATTACAAATATATGGACTTTTTGAGTCAAATTTACAAAAGCATGACGTCAAAGTCATGAAATTTCAAAAACATGAATTAACCTAAATTGGTGATGTAGATATCAAATTATACTGTTTATTTTATTCAATTACACGAACTACTCTTACTGTTTTGACGATAGTGATACAAAAAAAAATTTAAAAAAAACTAAATTTTGATCAGTAGTTAATAAAATAGTTTTCACAAGAAGTGGTACCTCAATTCATAAAACACTGGTGCCGAAGTGCCCAAAAATAGTGATGGAAAAAATAAAGTCATCTGATGATGATAATTTGATTAGATTCTCATATTCGATTACTTGTCGTTGAATGATTAGTACTAAATGCGTACTATTATATATGCAAAAATTTATTCTTTGATCCCTTCTAATAAACCAATGGATATTTGACTTGATACCCTAATCGGCTAAGGATATATATTTTTTTAAAAAAATAAAATAAAATTAATTAATATCAAAGGGGAAGGAAAAATAATTATTCGAATAGATTAAATTACAAATACATGGACTTTTGGAGTCAAATTTACAAATACATGAAGAGAATGTTATGAAATTTCAAAAAATTGAATTGTCCTAAAATGCTTATGTGGATTTGAAGAAATATTGTTCATTTTATTCAAGTACCCAACCAAATCTTACAATTTTGCCAACCAGTAATAAAAAAAAAATACTAAATTTTGAACAGCAGTTAACACAATAGTCTTCACAAAAGGTGGTACCTCTACATACAAAAGTGGTGCCTATGTACACAAATGGACGTCCGATTTGATAACTTGATCGGCAAAGGAATGTTTTTTTTTTATTTAAAAAAAATAAATTAAATTAATATCAAAAGATCAGGGAAAATAATTTTTAGGATAGATAAAATTACAAATACATGGACATTTGGAGTCTAATTTACAAATGCATGAAGTGAAAGTCGTTAAATTCCAAAAAACATAATTGTCCAAAAATATTGATGTGGATTTCAAAAAACACTTTTTATTGTATTCAAGTGCCCAAACTACTCTAATTATTTTAACATCCGGTGAAGAAAAAAAAAAACTAAATTTTTAACCGTTCTTGTCAAAATAGCATTCACAAAAATAGTACCTCTATTCACAAAAGTGGTGCTACGTTCACAAAATTGGTGTTACAAAAATGGAGTCATCTAATGACGATAATTTGATCAGATTCAAAAACTGCATTTATTTGTCACTGTAAGATTTTTAGTACATGAGTACTTTTAGATATGAATAAATTTTATAATCCGATCTAATAACCCAACGGACATCCGATTTGATAACTTGATCTGCTAAGGATAATTTATTTAAAAAGTAAAATAAAATAAATTGATATCGAAAGAGAAGGGCAAATAATGATTAGAATTGGGGAAATTACAAATATATGGAGTTTTTGAGTCAAATTTACAAAAGCATGAAGTCAAAGTCTTGAAATTTCAAAAACATGAATTAACCTAAATTGGTGATGTAGATATCAAATAATACTGTTTATTTTATTCAATTACACGAACTACTCTTACTGTTTTGACGACATTGATACAAAAAAATATTTTAAAAAAAAACTAAATTTTGATCAGTAGTTAATAAAATAGTTTTCACAAGAAGTGGTACCTCAATTTATAAAACACTGGTGCCGACGTGCCCAAAAATAGTGATGGAAAAAATAATGTCATCTGATGATGATAATTTGATTAGATTCTCGTATTGGATTTACTTGTCGTTGAATGATTAGTAGTAAATGCGTACTATTATATATGCATAAGGTCATTCCTTGATCCCTTCTAATAAACCAATGGATATTTGATTTGATAACCTAATCGGCCAAGGATATATATTTTTTTTAAAAATAAAAGAAAATTAATTAATATCAAAGGGGAAGGGAAAATAATTATTGAAATAGATTAAATTACAAATACATGGACTTTGGATTCAAATTTACAAATACATGAAGAGAATGTCATGAAATTTCAAAAAATTGAATTGTCCTAAAATGCTTATGTGGATTTGAAGAAATATTATTTATTTTATTCAAGTACCCAACCAAATCTTACAATTTTGCCAACCAGTAATAAAAAAAAATACTAAATTTTGATCAGCAGTTAACAGAATAGTCTTCACAAAAGGTGGTACTTCTAAATACAAAAGTGGTGCCTATGTACAGAAACGGACGTCCGATTTCATAACTTGATCGGAAAAGGAATGTTTTTTTTATTTAAAAAAAATAAATTAAATTAATATCAAACGATCAGGGCAAATAATTTTTAGGATAGATAAAACTTCAAATACATGGGGATTTGGAGTTCAATTTAAAAATGCATGCAGTCAAAGTCGTGAAATTCCAAAAAACATAATTGTCCAAAAATATTGATGTGGATTTCAAAAAACAAATTTTATTTTATTCAAGTGCCCAAACTATTCTAATTATTTTAACAACCGGTGATGAAAAAAAAAAACTAAATTTTTAATAGTTCTTGTCAAAATATCATTCACAAAAATAGTACCTCTATTCACAAAAGTGGTGCTACGTTCACAAAATTGGTGTTACAAAAATGGAGTCATCTAATGATGATATTTTGATCAGATTCAAAAACTGCATTTATTTGTCACTGTAAGATTTTTAGTACAGGAGTACTTTCATATATGCGTAAATTCCATAATCCGATCTAATAACCCAACGGATATCCGATTTGATAACTAGATCTGCTAAGGATAATTTATTTAAAAAGTAAAATAAAATAAATTGATATCAATAGAGAAGGGAAAATAATGATTAGAATTGGGAAAATTACAAATATATGGACTTTTTGAGTCAAATTTACAAAAGCATGAAGTCAAAGTCATGAAATTTCAAAAACATGAATTAACCTAAATTGGTGAGGTAGATATCAAATTATACTGTTTATTTTATTCAATTACACGAACTACTCTTACTGTTTTGACGACAGTGATACAAAATTTTTTTTTTTTAAAAACTAAATTTTAATCAGTAGTTAATAAAATATTTTCACAAGAAGTGGTACCCCAATTCATAAAACTCTGGTGCTGACGTGCCCAAAAATTGTGATGGAAAAAATAAAGTCATCTGATGATGATAATTTGATTAGATTCTCGTATTGGATTTACTTGTTGTTGAATGATTAGTAGTAAATGCGTACTATTATATATGCAAAAGGTTATTCTTTGATCCCTTCTAATAAACCAATGGATATTTGACTTGACAACCTAATCGGCGAACGATATATATTTTTTTTTAAAAATAAAATAAAATTAATTAATATCAAAGGGGAAGGAAAAATAATTATTCAAATAGATTAAATTACAAATACATGGACTTTTGGAGTCAAATTTACAAATACATGAAGAGAATGTCATGAAATTTCAAAAAATTGAATTGTCCTAAAATGCATATGCGGATTTGAAGAAATATTGTTTATTTTATTCAAGTACCCAACCAAATCTTACAATTTTACCAACCAGTAATAAAAGAAAAAATACTAAATTTTGAACAGCAGTTATCACAATAGTCTTCACAAAAGGTGGTACCTCTACATACAAAAGTGGTGCTTATGTACACAAACGGACGTCTGATTTGATAACTTGATCGGCAAAGGAATGTTTTTTTTTATTTAAAAAAAATAAATTAAATTAATATCAAACGATCAGGGCAAATAATTTTTAGGATAGATAAAATTACAAACACATGGACATTTGGAGTCTAATTTACAAATGCATGAAATGAAAGTCGTGAAATTCCAAAAAACATAATTGTCCAAAAATATTGATGTGGATTTCAAAAAACACTTTTTATTCTATTCAAGTGCCCAAACTACTCTAATTATTTTAACAACCGGTGAAGAAAAAAAAAACTAAAATTTTAACCGTTCTTGTCAAAATAGCATTCACAAAAATAATACCTCTATTCACAAAAGTGGTGCTACGTTCACAAAATTGGTGCTACAAAAATGGAGTCATCTAATGATGATAATTTGATCAGATTCAAAAACTGCATTTATTAGTCACTGTAAGATTTTTAGTACATGAGTACTTTCATATATGCGTAAATTCCATAATCCGATCTAATAACCCAACGGATATCCGATTTGATAACCTGATCAGCTAAGGATAATTTATTTAAAAAGTAAAATAAAATAAATTGATATCAAAAGAGAAGGGAAAATAATGATTAGAATTGGGAAAATTACAAATATATGGAGTTTTTGAGTCAAATTTACAAAAGTATGAAGTCAAAGTCATGAAATTTCAAAAACATGAATTAACCTAAATAGGTGATGTAGATATCAAATAATACTGTTTATTTTATTCAATTACACGAACTACTCTTACTGTTTTGACGACAGTGATACAAAAAGAAATTTTAAAAAAACTAAATTTTGATCAGTAGTTAATAAAATAGTTTTCACAAGAAGTGGTACCCCAATTCATAAAACTCTGGTGCCGACGTGCCCAAAAATTGTGATGAAAAAAATAAAGTCATCTGATGATGATAATTTGATTAGATTCTCGTATTGGATTTACTTGTCGTTGAATGATTAGTAGTAAATGCGTACTATTATATATGCAAAAGGTTATTCTTTGATCCCTTCTAATAAACCAATGGATATTTGACTTGATAACCTAATCGGCGAACGATATATATATTTTTCTAAAAATAAAATAAAATTAATTAATTACAAAGGGGAAGGAAAAATAATTATTCAAATAGATTAAATTACAAATACATGGACTTTTGAAGTCAAATTTACAAATACATGAAGAGAATGTCATGAAATTTCAAAAAATTGAATTGTCCTAAAATGCATATGCGGATTTGAAGAAATATTGTTTATTTTATTCAAGTACCCAACCAAATCTTACAATTTTGCAAACCAGTAATAAAAGAAAAAATACTAAATTTTGAACAGCAGTTATCACAATAGTCTTCACAAAAGGTGGTACCTCTACATACAAAAGTGGTGCTTATGTACACAAACGGACGACCGATTTGATAACTTGATCGGCAAAAGAATGTTTTTTTTTATTTAAAAAAAATAAATTAAATTAATATCAAAAGATCAGGGAAAATAATTTTTAGGATAGATAAAATTACAAATACATGGACATTTGGAGTCTAATTTACAAATGCATGAAGTGAGAGTCGTGAAATTCCAAAAAACATAATTGTCCAAAAATATTGATGTGGATTTCAAAAAACACTTTTTATTCTATTCAAGTGCCCAAACTACTCTAATTATTTTAACAACCGGTGATGAAAAAAAAAACAATATTTTTCTTGTCAAAATAGCATTCACAAAAATAGTACCTCTATTCACAAAAGTGGTGCTACGTTCACAAAATTGGTGTTACAAAAAT
The DNA here is from genome assembly GCA_026545225.1 of Cornus controversa. Lineage (NCBI taxonomy): Eukaryota > Viridiplantae > Streptophyta > Magnoliopsida > Cornales > Cornaceae > Cornus > Cornus controversa. The sequence continues at coordinate 104,969,089 of CM048846.1, read as the reverse complement.
GGAGTCATCTAATGATGATAATTTGATCAGATTCAGAAACTGCATTTATTTGTCACTCTAAGATTTTTAGTACATGAGGACTTTCATATATGCGTAAATTCCATAATCCGATCTAATAACCCAACAGATATCCGATTTGATAACCTGATCAGCTAAGGATAATTTATTTAAAAAGTAAAATAAAATAAATTGATATCAATAGAGAAGGGCAAATAATGATTAGAATTGGGAAAATTACAAATATATGGACTTTTTGAGTCAAATTTACAAAAGCATGAAGTCAAAGTCATGAAATTTCAAAAACATGAATTAACCTAAATTGGTGATGTAGATATCAAATAATACTGTTTATTTTATTCAATTACACGAACTACTTTTACTGTTTTGACGACAGTGATACAAAAAAAAATTTTAAAAAAGTAAATTTTGATCAGTAGTTAATAAAATAGTTTTCACAACAAGTGGTACCTCAATTCATAAAACACTGGTGCCGACGTGCCCAAAAATTGTGATGAAAAAAATGAAGTCATTTGATGATGATAATTTGATTAGATTCTCGTATTGGATTTACTTGTCGTTGAATGATTAATAGTAAATGCGTACTATTATATATGCATAAGGTCATTCCTTGATCCCTTCTAATAAACCAATGAATATTTGATTCGATAACCTAATCGGCCAAGAATATATATTTTTTTAGGAAATAAAATAAAATTAATTAATATCAAAGGGGAAGGAAAAATAATTATTCAAATAGGTTAAATTTCAAATACATGGACTTTTGGAGTCTAATTTACAAATACATGAAAAGAATGTCATGAAATTTCAAAAAATTGAATTGTCCTAAAATGCTTATATGGATTTGAAGAAATATTGTTTATTTTATTCAAGTACCCAACCAAATCTTACAATTTTGCAAACTAGTAATAAAAAAAAATACTAAATTTTGATCAGCAGTTAACACAATAGTCTTCACAAAAGGTGGTACCTCTACATACAAAAGTGGTGCCTATGTACACAAACGGACGTCCGATTTGATAACTTGATCGGCAAAGGAATGTTTTTTCTTATTTAAAAAAATAAATTAAATTAATATCAAAAGATCAGGGAAAATAATTTTTAGGATTGATAAAATTACAAATATATGGACATTTGAAGTCTAATTTACAAATGCATGAAGTGAAAGTCGTGAAATTCCAAAAAACATAATTGTCCAAAAATATTGATGTGGATTTCAAAAAACACTTTTTATTCTATTCCAGTGCCCAAACTACTCTAATTATTTTAACGGTGATGAAAAAAAAAAACTAAATTTTTAACCGTTCTTGTCAAAATGGCATTCCCAAAAATACTACCTCTATTCACAAAAGTGGTGCTACATTCACAAAATTGGTGTTACAAAAATGGAGTTATCTAATGATGATAATTTGATCAGGTTCAAAAACTGCATTTATTTGTCACTGTAAGATTTTAGTACACGAGTACTTTCATATATGCGTAAATTCCATAATCCGATCTAATAACCCAACGGATATCCGATTTGATAACCTGATCAGTTAAGGATAATTTATTTAAAAAGTAAAATAAAATAAATTGATATCGAAAGAGAAGGGCAAATAATGATTAGAAATTGGAAAATTACAAATATATGGACTTTTTGAGTCAAATTTACAAAAGGATGAAGTCAAAGTCATGAAATTTCAAAAACATGAATTAACCTAAATTGGTGATGTCGATATCAAATAATACTGTTCATTTTATTCAATTACACGAACTACTTTTACTGTTTTGACGACATTGATACAAAAAAATATTTTTAAAAATCTAAATTTCGATCAGTAGTTAATAAAAGAGTTTTCACAAGAAGTGGTACCTCAATTTATAAAACACTGGTGCCGACGTGCCCAAAAATCGTGATGGAAAAAATAAAGTCATCTGATGATGATAATTTGATTAGATTCTCGTAGTGGATTTACTTGTCGTTGAATGATTAGTAGTAAATGCGTTCTATTATATATGCATAAGGTCATTCCTTGATCCCTTCTAATAAACCAATGGATATTTGATTTGATAACCTAATCGGCCAAGGATATATATTTTTTTTAAAAATAAAAGAAAATTAATTAATATCAAAGGGGAAGGAAAAATAAGTATTCAAATAGATTAAATTACAAATACATGGACTTTGGATTCAAATTTACAAATACATGAAGAGAATGTCATGAAATTTCAAAAAATTGAATTGTCCTAAAATGCTTATGTCTATTTGAAGAAATATTATTTATTTTATTCAAGTACCCAACCAAATCTTACAATTTTGCCAACCAGTAATAAAAAAAAATACTAAATTTTGATCAGCAGTTAACAGAATAGTCTTCACAAAAGTGGTGCCAATGTACACAAACGGACGTCCGATTTGATAACTTGATCGACAAAGGAATGTTTTTTTTATTTAAAAAAAATAAATTAAATTAATATCAAACGATCAGGGCAAATAATTTTTAGGATAGATAAAACTACAAATACATGGGGATTTGGAGTCTAATTTACAAATGCATGAAGTCAAAATCGTGAAATTCCAAAAAACATAATTGTCCAAAAATATTGATGTGGATTTCAAAAAACACTTTTTATTTATTCAAGTGCCCAAACTACTTTAATTATTTTAACAACCGGTGATGAAAAAAAAAAAACTAAATTTTTAACAGTTCTTGTCAAAATATCATTCACAAAAATAGTACCTCTATTGACAAAAGTGGTACTACGTTCACAAAATTGGTGCTACAAAAATGGAGTCATCTAATGATGATAATTTGATCAGATTGAAAAACTGCGTTTATTTGTCACTGTAAGATTTTTAGTACATGAGTACTTTCATATATGCGTAAATTCCATAATCCGATCTAATAACCCAACGGATATTCGATTTGATAACCTGATCAGCTAAGGATAATTTATTTAAAAAGTAAAATAAAATAAATTGATACCAAAAGAGAAGGACAAATAATGATTAGAATTGGGAAAATTACAAATATATGGACTTTTTGAGTCAAATTTAAAAAAGCATGAAGTCAAAGTCATGAAATTTCAAAAACACGAGTTAACCTAAATTGTTGATGTAGATATCAAATAATACTGTTTATTTTAATCAGTTACACGAACTACTCTTACTGTTTTGACGATAGTGATACAAAAAAAATGTTAATAAAAAAATTTAATTTTGATCAGTAGTTAATAAAATAGCTTTCACAAGAAGTGGTACCTCAATTCATAAAACACTGGTGCTGACGTGCCCAAAAATTGTGATGAAAAAAATAAAGTCATCTGATGATGATAATTTGATTAGATTCTCGTATTGGATTTACTTGTCGTTGAATGATTAGTAGTAAATGCGTACTATTATATATGCATAAGGTCATTCCTTGATCCCTTCTAATAAACCAATGTATATTTGATTTGATAACCTAATCGGCCAAGGATATATGTATTTTTTTTAAAATAAAATAAAATTAATTAATAACAAAGGGGAAGGAAAAATAATTATTCAAATAGGTTAAATTTCATATACATGGACTTTTGGAGTCTAATTTACAAATACATGAAAAGAATGTCATGAAATTTCAAAAAATTGAATTGTCCTAAAATGCTTATGAGGATTTGAATAAATATCGTTTATTTTATTCAAGTACCCAACCAAATCTTACAATTTTGCCAACCAGTAATAAAAAAAAAAACTAAATTTTGAACAGCAGTTAACACAATAGTCTTCACAAAAGGTGGTAGCTCTACATACAAAAGTGGTGCCTATGTACACAAACGGACGTCCGATTTGATAACTTGATTGGCAAAGGAATTTTTTTTTATTTAAAAAAATAAATTAAATTAATATCAAAAGATGAGGGAAAATAATTTTTAGGATAGATAAAATTACAAATACATGGACATTTGGAGTCTAATTTACAAATGCATGAAATGAAAGTCGTGAAATTCCAAAAAACATAATTGTCCAAAAATATTGATGTGGATTTCAAAAAACACTTTTTATTGTATTCAAGTGCCCAAACTACTCTAATTATTTTAACATCCGGTGATGAAAAAAAAAAAACTAAATTTTTAACCGTTCTTGTCAAAATAGCATTCACAAAAATAGTACCTCTATTCACAAAAGTGGTGCTACGTGCACAAAATTGGTGTTACAAAAATGGAGTCATCTAATGATGATAATTTGATCAGATTCAAAAACTGCTTTTATTTGTCACGGTAAGATTTTAGTACACGAGTACTTTCATATATACGTAAATTTCATAATCTGATCTAATAACCCAACGGATATCCGATTTGATAACTTGATCTGCTAAGGATAATTTATTTAAAAAGTAAAATAAAATAAATTGATATCGAAAGAGAAGGGCAAACAATGATTAGAATTGGGAAAATTACAAATATATGGAGTTTTTGAGTCAAATTTACAAAAGCATGAAGTCAAAGTCATGAAATTTCATAAACATGAATTAACCTAAATTGGTGATGTAGATATCAAATAATACTGTTTATTTTATTCAATTACACGAACTACTTTTACTGTTTTGACGACATTGATACAAAAAAATATTTTTAAAAAACTAAATTTCGATCAGTAGTTAATAAAATAGTTTTCACAAGAAGTGGTACCTCAATTTATAAAACACAGGTGCCGACGTGCCCAAAAATCGTGATGGAAAAAATAATGTCATCTGATGATGATAATTTGATTAGATTCTCGTATTGGATTTCCTTGTCGTTGAATGATTAGTAGTAAATGCGTACTATTATATATGCATAAGGTCATTCCTTGATCCCTTCTAATAAACCAATGGATATTTGATTTGATAACCTAATCGGCCAAGGATATATATTTTTTCTAAAAATAAAAGAAAATTAATTAATATCAAAGGGGAAGGAAAAATAATTATTGAAATAGATTAAATTAGAAATACATGGACTTTGGATTCAAATTTACAAATACATGAAGAGAATGTCATGAAATTTCAAAAAATTGAACTGTCCTAAAATGCTTATGTGGATTTGAAGAAATATTATTTATTTTATTCAAGTACCCAACCAAATCTTACAATTTTGCCAAGCAGTAATAAAAAAAAATACTAAATTTTGACCAGCAGTTAACAGAATATTCTTCACAAAAGTGGTGCCTATGTACACAAACGGACGTCCGATTTGATAACTTGATCGGCAAAGGAATGTTTTTTTTATTTAAAAAAAATAAATTAAATTAATATCAAACGATCAGGGCAAATAATTTTTAGGATAGATAAAACTACAAATACATGGGGGTTTGGAGTCTAATTTACAAATGCATGAAGTCAAAGTCGTGAAATTCCAAAAAACATAATTGTCCAAAAATATTGATGTGGATTTCAAAAAACACTTTTTATTCTATTTAAGTGCCCAAACTACTTTAATTATTTTAACAACCGGTGATGAAAAAAAAAAAACTAAATTTTTAACAGTTCTTGTCAAAATATCATTCACAAAAATAGTACCTCTATTCACAAAAGTGGTGCTACGTTCACAAAATTATTGCTACAAAAATGGAGTCATCTAATGATGATAATTTGATCAGATTCAAAAACTGCATTTATTTGTCACTATAAGATTTTTAGTACATGACTACTTTCATATATGCGTAAATTCCATAATCCGATCTAATAACCCAACGGATATCCGATTTGATAAACTGATCAACTAAGGATAATTTATTTAAAAAGTAAAATAAAATAAATTGATATCAAAAGAGAAGGGAAAATAATGATTAGAATTGGAAAAATTACAAATATATGGACTTTTTGAGTCAAATTTACAAAAGCAAGAAGTCAAAGTCATGAAATTTCAAAAACAGGAATTAACCTAAATTGGTGATGTAAATATCAAATAATACTGTTTATTTTATTCAATTACACGAACTACTCTTACTGTTTTGACGACAGTGATACAAAAAAAAATTTAAAAAAAACTAAATTTTGATCAGTAGTTAATAAAATAGTTTTCACAAGAAGTGGTACCTCAATTCATAAACCACTGGTGCCGAGGTGCCCAAAAATTGTGATGAAAAAAATAAAGTCATCTGATGATGATAATTTGATTAGATTCTCGTATTGGATTTACTTGTCGTTGAATGATTAGTAGTAAATGCGTACTATTATATATGCATAAGGTCATTCCTTGATCCCTTCTAATAAACCAATGGATATTTGATTTGATAACCTAATCGGCCAAGGATATATATATTTTTAGAAAATAAAATAAAATTAATTAATATCAAAGGGGAAGGAAAAATAATTATTCAAATAGGTTAAATTTCAAATACATGGACTTTTGGAGTCTAATTTAAAAATACATGAAGAGAATGTCATGAAATTTCAAAAAATTGAATTGTCCTAAAATGCTTATATGGATTTGAAGAAATATTGTTTATTTTATTCAAGTACCCAACCAAATCTTACAATTTTGCAAACCAGTAATAAAAAAAAGTACTAAATTTTGATCAGCAGTTAACACAATAGTCTTCACAAAAGGTGGTACCTCTACATACAAAAGTGGTGCCTATGTACACAAACGGACGTCCGATTTGACAACTTGAATGGCAAAGGAATGTTTTTATTTCTTGAAAAAAAAAATTAAAATAATATCAAAAGATTAGGGCAAATAATTTTTAAGATAGATAATATTACAAATACATAGACATTTGGAGTCTAATTTACAAATGCATGAAGTCAAAGTCGTGAAATTCCAAAAAACGTAATTGTCCAAAAATACTGATGTGGATTTCAAAAAACACTTTTTATTCTATTCAAGTGCCCAAACTTCTCTAATTATTTTAACATCCGATGATGAAAAAAAAAAAACTAAATTTTTAACAGTTCTTGTCAAAATAGCATTCACAAAAATAGTACCTCTATTCACAAAAGTGGTGCTACGTTCACAAAATTGGTGTTACAAAAATGGAGTCATCTAATGATGATAATTTGATCAGATTCAGAAACTGCATTTATTTGTCACTGTAAGATTTTTAGTACATGAGTACTTTCACATATGCGTAAATTCCATAATCCGATGTAATAACCCAACAGATATCCGATTTGATAACCTGATCAGCTAAGGATAATTTATTTAAAAAGTAAAATAAAATAAATTGATACCAAAAGAGAAGGACAAATAATGATTAGAATAGGAAAAATTACAAATATATGGACTTTTTGAGTCAAATTTACAAAAGCATGAAGTTAAAGTCATAAAATTTCAAAAACACGAATTAACCTAAATTGTTGATGTAGATATCAAATAATACTGTTTATTTTAATCAGTTACACGAACTACTCTTACTGTTTTGACGACAGTGATACAAAAAAAAAGTTAAAAAAAAAATTAAATTTTGATCAGTAGTTAATAAAATAGCTTTCACAAGAAGTGGTACCTCAATTCATAAAACACTGGTGCCGACGTGCCCAAAAATTGTGATGAAAAAAATAAAGTCATCTGATGATGATAATTTGATTAGATTCTCATATTGGATTTACTTGTCGTTGAATGATTAGTAGTAAATGCGTACTATTATATATGCATAAGGTTGTTCTTTGATCCCTTCTAATAAACCAATGGATATTTGACCTGATAACTTAATCCGCTAAGGATATATATTTTTTTCAAATAATAAAATAAAATTAATTAATATCAAAGGGGAAGGAAAAATAATTATTCAAATAGACTAAATTACAAATACATGGACTTTTGGAGTCAAATTTACAAATACATGAAGAGAATGTCATGAAATTTCAAAAAATTGAATTGTCCTAAAATGCTTATGTGGATTTGAAGAAATATTGTTTATTTTATTCAAGTACCCAACCAAATCTTACAATTTTGCCAACCAGTAATAAAAAAAAATACTAAATTTTGAACAGCAGTTAACACAATAGTCTTCACAAAAGGTGGTACCTCTACATACAAAAGTGGTGCCTATGTACACAAACGAACGTCCGATTTGATAACTTGATCGGCAAAGGAATGTTTTTTTTTATTTAAAAAAAATAAATTAAATTAATATCAAAAGATCAGGGAAACTAATTTTTAGGATAGATAAAATTACAAATACATGGACATTTGGAGTCTAATTTACAAGTGCATGAAGTGAAAGTCGTGAAATTCGAAAAAACATAATTGTCCATAAATATTGATGTGGATTTCGAAAAACACTTTTTATTCTATTCAAGTGCCCAAACTACTCTAATTATTTTAACAACCGGTGATGAAAAAAAAAAAGTAAATTTTTAACCGTTCTTGTCAAAATAGCATTCACAAAAATAGTACCTCTATTCACAAAAGTGGTGCTACGTTCACAAAATTGGTGTTACAAAAATGTAGTCATCTAAGGACGATAATTTGATCAGATTCAAAAACTGCATTTATTTGTCACGGTAAGATTTTAGTACATGAGTACTTTCATATATGCGTAAATTTCATAATCCGATCAAATAACTCAACGGATATCCGATTTGATAACTTGATCTGCTAAGGATAATTTATTTAAAAAGTAAAATAAAATAAATTGATATCGAAAGAGAAGGGCAAATAATGATTAGAATTGGGAAAATTACAAATATATGGACTTTTTGAGTCAAATTTACAAAAGCATGAAGTCAAAGTCATGAAATTTTGAAAACATGAATTAACCTAAATTGGTGATGTAGATATCAAATAATACTGTTTATTTTAATCAGTTACACGAACTACTCTTACTGTTTCGACGACAGTGATACAAAAAAAAAGTTAAAAAAAAATTAAATTTTGATCAGTAGTTAATAAAATAGCTTTCAGAAGAAGTGGTACCTCAATTCATAAAACACTGGTGCCGACGTGCCCAAAAATTGTGATTAAAAAAAATAAAGTCATCTGATGATGATAATTTGATTAGATTCTCGTATTGGATTTACTTGTCGTTGAATGATTAGTAGTAAATGCGTACTATTATATATGCATAAGGTTATTCTTTGATCCCTTCTAATAAACCAATGGATATTTGACTTGATAACCTAATCCGCTAAGGATATATATATTTTTTAAAAAATAAAATAAAATTAATTAATATCAAAGGGGAAGGAAAAATAATTATTCAAATAGATTAAATTACAAATACATGGACTTTTGGAGTCAAATTTATAAATACATGAAGAGAATGTCATGAAATTTCACAAAATTGAATTGTCCTAAAATGCTTATGAGGATTTGAAGAAATATTGTTTATTTTATTCAAGTACCCAACCAAATCTTACAATTTTGCCAACCAGTAATAAAAAAAATATATAGTAAATTTTGATCAGCAGTTAACACAATAGTCTTCACAAAAGGTGGTACCTCTACAAACAAAAGTGGTGCCTATGTACACAAACGGACGTCCGATTTGATAACTTGATCGGCAAAGGAATTTTTTTTTTATTTAAAATAAATAAATTAAATTAATATCAAAAGATCAGGGAAAATAATTTTGAGGATAGATAAAATTACAAATCCATGGACATTTGGAGTCTAATTTACAAATGCATGAAGTCAAAGTCGTGAAATTCCAAAAAACATAATTGTACAAAAATATTATTGTGGATTTCAAACAACACTTTTTATTCTATTCAAGTGCCCAAACTACTCTAATTATTTTAACAACCGGTGATGAAAAAAAAAACTAAATTTTTAACCGTTCTTGTCAAAATAGCATTCACAAAAATAGTACCTCTATTCACAAAAGTGGTGCTACGTTCACAAAATTGGTGTTACAAAAATGGAGTCATCTAATGATGATAATTTTATCAGATTCAAAAACTGCATTTATTTGTCACGGTAAGATTTTAGTACACGAGTACTTTCATATATGCGTAAATTTCATAATCCGATCTAATAACCCAACGGATATCCTATTTGTAAACTTGATCTGCTAAGGATAATTTATTTAAAAAGTAAAATAAAATAAATGGATATCGAAAGAGAAGGGCAAATAATGATTAGAATTGGGAAAATTACAAATATATGGACTATTTGAGTCAAATTTACAAAAGCATGAAGTCAAAGTCATGAAATTTCAAAAACATGAATTAACCTAAATTGGTGATGTAGATATCAAATAATACTGTTTATGTTATTTAATTACACGAACTACTCTTACTGTTTTGACGACATTGATACAAAAAAATATTTTAAAAAAAACTAAATTTTGATCAGTAGTTAATAAAATAGTTTTCACAAGAAGTGGTACCTCAATTCATAAAACACTGCTGCCGACGTGCCCAAAAATTGTGATGAAAAAAGTAAAGTCATCTGATGATGATAATTTGATTAGATTCTCGTATTGGATTTACTTGTTATTGAATGATTAGTAGTAAATGCGTACTATTATATATGCATAAGGTCATTCCTTGATCCCTTCTAATAGACCAATGGATATTTGATTTGATAACCTAATCGGCTAAGGATATATATTTTATTTAAAAATAAAATAAAATAAATTAATTTCAAAGGGGAAGGGAAAATAATTATTCAAATAGGTTAAATTTCAAATACATGGACTTTTGGAGTCTAATTTACAAATACATGAAGATAATGTCATGAAATTTCAAAAAATTGAATTGTCCTAAAATGCTTATGTGGATTTGAAGAAATATTGTTCATTTTATTCAAGTACCCAACCAAATCTTACAATTTTGCCAACCAGTAATAAAAAAAAAATACTAAATTTTGATCAGCAGTTAACAAAATAGTCTTCACAAAATGTGGTACCTCTATTTACAAAAGTGGTGCCTATGTACACAAAAATAGTGAAGAAAAACTAGAGTCATCTGATAATAATAATTTGATCAGATCTTCAAATTAGATTACTTGTCATTGAGATATTACTAGTACATGAGTACTTTCATATATGCATAACGTTATTCCGTAATCTGATCCAAAAACCAAACGGACAACCGATTAAATAACCTGATCGGCTAAGGATAGTTTTTTTTATTTAAAAAATAAAAAATTAAATTAATATCAAAAGATTAAGGAAAATAATTATTAGGATAGATAAAATTACAAATACATGGACTTTTGGAGTCGAATTTACAAATGCATGAAGTCAAAGTCATGACATTCCAAAAAACATAATTGTCAAAAAATATTGAAGTGGATTTCAAAAAACACTTTTTATTGTATTCAAGTGCCCAAACTACACTAATTATTTTAACAACCGGTGATGAAAAAAAAAACTAAATTTTTAACCGTTCTTGTCAAAATAGCATTCACAAAAATAGTACCTCTATTCACAAAAGTGGTGCTACGTTCACAAAATTGGTGTTACAAAAATGTAGTCATCTAAGGATGATAATTTGATCAGATTCAAAAACTGCATTTATTTGTCACGGTAAGATTTTAGTACATGAGTACTTTCATATATGCGTAAATTTCATAATCCGATCAAATAACTCAACGGATATCCGATTTGATAACTTGATCTGCTAAGGATAATTTATTTAAAAAGTAAAATAAAATAAATTGATATCGAAAGAGAAGGGCAAATAATGATTAGAATTGGGAAAATTACAAATATATGGACTTTTTGAGTCAAAATTACAAAAGCATGAAGTCAAAGTCATGAAATTTTGAAAACATGAATTAACCTAAATTGGTGATGTAGATATCAAATAATACTGTTTATTTTATTTAATTACACGAACTACTCTTACTGTTTTGACGACAGTGATACAAAAAAATATTTTAAAAAAAATTAAATTTTGATCAGTAGTTAATAAAATAGCTTTCAGAAGAAGTGGTAACTCAATTCATAAAACACTGGTGCCGACGGGCCCAAAAATTGTGATGAAAAAAATAAAGTCATCTGATGATGATAATTTGATTAGATTCTCCTATTGGATTTTCTTGTCGTTGAATGATTATTAGTAAATGCGTACTATTATATATGCATAATGTTATTCTTTGATCCCTTCTAATAAACCAATGGATATTTGACTTGATAACCTAATCCGCTAAGGATATATATATGTTTAAAAATATAAAATAAAATTAATTAATATCAAAGGGGAAGGAAAAATAATTATTCAAATAGATTAAATTACAAATACATGGACTTTTTGAGTCAAATTTACAAATACATGAGGAGAATGTCATGAAATTTCAAAAAATTGAATTGTCCTAAAATGCTTCTGAGGATTTGAAAAAATATTGTTTATTTTATTCAAGTAGCCAACCAAATCTTACAATTTTGCCAACCAGTAATAAAAAAAAATACTAAATTTTGATCAGCAGTTAACACAATATTCTTCACAAAAGGTGGTACCTCTACAAACAAAAGTGGTGCCTATGTACACAAACGGACGTCCGATTTGATAACTTGATCGGCAAAGGAATTTTTTTTTATTTAAAAAAAATAAATTAAATTAATATCAAAAGATCAGGGAAAATAATTTTCAGGATAGATAAAATTACAAATCCGTGGACATTTGGAGTCTAATTTACAAATGCATGAAGTCAAAGTCGTGAAATTCCAAAAAACATAATTGTACAAAAATATTATTGTGGATTTCAAAAAAAACTTTTTATTCTATTCAAGTGCCCAAACTACTCTAATTATTTTAACAACCGGTGATGAAAAAAAAAACTAAATTTTTAACCGTTCTTGTCAAAATAGCATTCACAAAAATAGTACCTCTATTCACAAAAGTGGTGCTACGTTCACAAAATTGGCGTTACAAAAATGGAGTCATCTAATGATGATAATTTGATCAGATTCAAAAACTGCATTTATTTGTCACTGTAAGTTTTTAGTACATGAGTACTTTCACATATCCGTAAATTCCATAATTCGATCTAAAAACCCAACGGATATCCGATTTGATAACTTGATCCGTTAAGGATAATTTATTTAAAAAGTAAAATAAAATAAATTGATATCAAAAGAGAAGGACAAATAATGATTAGAATAGGAAAAATTACAAATATATGGACTTTTTGAGTCAAATTTACAAAAGCATGAAGTTAAAGTAATGAAATTTCAAAAACATGAATTAACCTAAATTGTTGATGTATATATCAAATAATACTGTTTATTTTAATCAGTTACACGAACTACTCTTACTGTTTTGACGACAGTGATAGAAAAAAAAAGTTAAAAAAAAATTAAATTTTGATCAGTAGTTAATAAAATAGCTTTCAGAAGAAGTGGTACCTCAATTCATAAAAAACTGGTGCCGACGTGCCCAAAAATTGTGATGAAAAAAAATTAAGTCATCTGATGATGATAATTTGATTAGATTCTCGTATTGGATTTAATTGTCGTTGAATGATTAGTAGTAAATGCGTACTATTATATATGCATAAGGTCATTCCTTGATACCTTCTAATAAACCAATGGATATTTGATTTGATAACCTAATCGGCCAAGGATATATATTTTTTTAGAAAATAAAATAAAATTAATTAATATCAAAGGGGAAGGAAAAATAATTATTCAAATAGGTTAAATTTCAAATACATGGACTTTTGGAGTCTAATTTACAAATACATGAAGAGAATGTCATGAAATTTCAAAAAATTGAATTGTCCTAAAATGCTTATGTGGATTTGAAGAAATATTGTTTATTTTATTCAAGTACCCAACCAAATCTTACAATTTTGCACACCAGTAATAAAAAATATTACTAAATTTTGATAAGCAGTTAACACAATAGTCTTCACAAAAGGTGGTACCTCTACATACAAAAGTGGTGCCTATGTACACAAACGGACGTTCGATTTGACAACTTGAATGGCAAAGGAATGTTTTTTTTTCTTGAAGAAAAAAAAATTAAATTAATATCAAAAGATTGGGGCAAATAATTTTTAGGATAGATAATATTACAAATACATAGACATTTGGAGTCTAATTTACAAATGCATGAAGTCAAAGTCGTGAAATTCCAGAAAACGTAATTGTCAAAAAATATTGAAGTGGATTTCAAAAAACACTTTTTATTATATTCAAGTGCCCAAACTACTCTAATTATTTTAACAACCGGTGATGAAAAAAAAAAACTAAATTTTTAACCGTTCTTGTCAAAATAGCATTCAAAAAAATAATACCTCTATTCACAAAAGTGGTACTACGTTCCCAAAATTGGTGTTACAAAAATGGAGTCATCTAATGATGATAATTTGATCAGATTCAAAAACTGCATTTATTTGTCACTGTAAGATTTTTTGTACATGAGTACTTTCACATATGCGTAAATTCCATAATCCGATCTAATAACCCAACGGATTTCCGATTTGATAACCTGATCAGCTAAGGATAATTTATTTAAAAAGTAAAATAAAAAAAATTGATATCAAAAGAGAAGGACAAATAATGATTAGAATACGAAAATTTACAAATATATGGACTTTTTGAGTCAAATTTACAAAAGCATGAAGTTAAAGTCATAAAATTTCAAAAACATGAATTAACCTAAATTGTTGATGTAGATATCAAATAATACTGTTTATTTTAATCAGTTACACGAACTACTCTTACTGTTTTGAAGACAGTGATACAAAAAAAAATTAAATTTTGATCAGTAGTTAATAAAATAGCTTTCAAAAGAAGTGGTACCTCAATTCATAAAACAGTGGTGCCGACGTGCCCAAAAATTGTGATGAAAAAATAAAGTCATCTGATGATGGTAATTTGATTAGATTCTCATATTGGATTTACTTGTCGTTGAATGATTAGTAGTAAATACGTACTATTATATACGCATAAGGTCATTCCTTGATCCCTTCTAACAAACCAATGGATATTTGATTTGATAACCTAATCGGCTAAGGATATATATTTTTTTTAAAAATAAAATACAATTAAGTAATATCAAAGGGGAAGGGAAAATAATTATTCAAATAGGTTAAATTTCAAATAAATGGACTTTTGGAGTCTAATTTACAAATACATGAAGAGAATGTCATGAAATTTCAAAAAAATTGAATTGTCCTAAAATGCTTATGTGGATTTGAAGAAATATTGTTTATTTTATTCAAGTACCCAACCAAATCTTACAATTTTGCCAACCAGTAATAAAAAAAAATACTAAATTTTGATCAGCAGTTAACAAAATAGTATTCACAAAAGGTGGTACCTCTATTTACAGAAGTGGTGCCTACGTACACATAAAATAGTGAAGAAAAACTAGAGTCATCTGATGATAATAATATGATCAGATTTTCAAATCAGATTACTTGTCATTGAGAGATTACTAGTACATGAGTACTTTCATATATGCATAACGTCATTCCGTAATCTGATCCAAAAACCAAACGGACAACCGATTAGATAACCTGATCGGCTAAGGATAGTTTTTTTTATTTAAAAAATAAAAAATTAAATTAATATCAAAAGATTAGGGCAAATAATTATTAGGATAGATAAAATTACAAATACATGGACTTTTGGAGTCGAATTTACAAATGCATGAAGTCAAAGTCATGAAATTCCAAAAAACATAATTGTCAAAAAATATTGAAGTGGATTTCAAAAAACACTTTTTATTGTATTCAAGTGCCCAAACTACTATAATTATTTTAACAACCGGTGATGAAAAAAAAAAACTAAATTTTTAACCGTTCTTGTCAAAATAGCATTCACAAAAATAGTACCTCTATTCACACAAGTGGTGCTACGTTCACAAAATTGGTGTTACAAAAATGGAGTCATCTAATGATGATAATTTGATCAGATTCAAAAACTGCATTTATTTGTCACTGTAAGATTTTTAGTACATTAGTACTTTCACATATGCGTAAATTCCATAATAGCCCAACGGATATCCGATTTGATAACCTGATCAGCTAAGGATAATTTATTTAAAAAGTAAAATAAAATAAATTGATATCGAAAGAGAAGGACAAATAATGATTAGAATAGGAAAAATTACAAATATATGGACTTTTTGAGTCAAATTTACAAAAGCATGAAGTTAAAGTCATAAAATCTCAAAAACATGAATTAACTTAAATTGTTGATGTAGATATCAAATAATACTGTTTATTTTAATCAGTTACACGAACTACTCTTACTGTTTTGAGACAGTGATACAAAAAAAACGTTAAAAAAAATTAAATTTTGATCAATAGTTAATAAAATAGCTTTCAGAAGAAGTGGTACCTCAATTCATAAAACACTGGTGCCGACGTGCCCAAAAATTGTGATGAAAAAAATAAAGTCATCTGATGATGATAATTTGATTAGATTCTCATATTGGATTTACTTGTCGTTGAATGATTAGTACTAAATGCGTACTATTATATATGCATAAGGTTGTTCTTTGATCCCTTCTAATAAACCAATGGATATTTGACTTGATAACTTAATCCGCTAAGGATATATATATTTTTAAAATAATAAAATAAAATTAATTAATATCAAAGGGGAAGGAAAAATAATAATTCAAATAGGTTAAATTACAAATACATGGACTTTTGGAGTCAAATTTACAATTACATGAAGAGAATGTCATGAAATTTCCAAAAATTGAATTGTCCTAAAATGCTTAAGAGGATTTGAGGAAATATTGTTTATTTTATTCAAGTACCCAACCAAATCTTACAATTTTGCCAACCAGTAATAAAAAAAAATACTAAATTTTGATCAGCAGTTAACACAATAGTCTTCACAAAAGGTGATACATCTACAAACAAAAGTGGTGCCTATGTACACAAAGGGACGTCCGATTTGATAACTTGATCGGCAAAGGAATTTTTTTTTTATTTAAAAAAAATAAATTAAATTAATATCAAAAGATCAGGGAAAATAATTTTTAGGATAGATAAAATTACAAATCCATGGACATTTGGAGTCTAATTTACAAATGCATGAAGTCAAAGTCGTGAAATTCCAAAAAACATAATTGTACAAAAATATTGATGTGGATTTCAAAAAACACTTTTTATTCTATTCAAGTGCCCAAACTACTCTAATTATTTTAACAACCGGTGATGAAAAAAAAAAAACTAAATTTTTAACCGTTCTTGTCAAAATAGCATTCACAAAAATAGTACCTCTATTCACAAAAGTGGTGCTACGTTCACAAAATTGGTGTTACAAAAATTGAGTCATCTAATGATGATAATTTGATCAGATTCAAAAACTGCATTTACTTGTCACGGTAAGATTTTAGGAATGAGTACTTTCATATATGCGTGAATTAACCTAAATTGGTGATGTAGATATCAAATAATGCTGTTTATTTTATTCAATTACACTAACTACTCTTACTGTTTTGACGACAGTGATACAAAAAAAAAATTAAAAAAAACTAAATTTTGATCAGTAGTTAATAAAATAGTTTTCACAAGAAGTGGTACCTCAATTCATAAAACACTGGTGCCGAGGTGCCCAAAAATTGTGATGAAAAAAATAAAGTCATCTGATGATGATAATTTGATTAGATTCTCGTATTGGATTTACTTGTCGTTGAATGATTAGTAGTAAATGCGTACTATTATATATGCATAAGGTCATTCCTTGATCCCTTCTAATAAACCAATGGATATTTGATTTGATAACCTAATCGGCCAAGGATATATATTTTTTTAGAAAATAAAATAAAATTAATTAATATCAAAGGGGAAGGAAAAATAATTATTCAAATAGGTTAAATTTCAAATACATGGACTTTTGGAGTCTAATTTACAAATACATGAAGAGATAGTCATGAAATTTCAAAAAATTGAATTGTCCTAAAATGCTTATGTGGATTTAAAGAAATATTGTTTATGTTATTCAAGTACCCAACCAAATCTTACAATTTTGCAAACTAGTAATAAAAAAAAATACTAATTTTTGATCAGCAGTTAACACAATAGTATTCACAAAAGGTGGTACCACTACATACAAAAGTGGTGCCTATGTACACAAACGGACGTCCGATTTGACAACTTGAATGGCAAAGGAATTTTTTCTTTCTTGAAAAAAAATAAATTAAATTAATATCAAAAGATTAGGGCAAATAATTTTTGGGATAGATAATATTACAAATACATTGACATTTGGAGTCTAATTTACAAATGCATGAAGTCAAAGTCGTGAAATTCCAAAAAACGTAATTGTCGAAAAATATTGATGTGGATTTCAAAAAACACTTTTTATTCTATTCAAGTGCCCAAACTACTTTTTATTGTATTCAAGTGCCCAAACTACTCTAATTATTTTAACAACCGGTGATGAAAAAAAAAAATTAAATTTTTAACAGTTCGTGTCCAAATAGCATTCTCAAAAATAGTACCTCTATTCACAAAAGTGGTGCTACGTTCACAAAATTGGTGTTACAAAAATGGAGTCATCTAATGATGATAATTTGATCAGATTCAAAAACTGCATTTATTTGTCACTGTAAGATTTTTAGTACATGAGTACTTTCACATATGCGTAAATTCCATGATCCGATCTAATAACCAAACGGATATCCGAATTAATAACCTGATCAGCTAAGGATAATTTTTTTAAAAAGTAAAATAAAATAAATTGATATCAAAAGAGAAGGACAAATAATGATTAGAATAGGAAAAATTACAAATATATGGACTTTTTGAGTCAAATTTACAAAAGCACGAAGTTAAAGTCATAAAATTTCAAAAACATGAATTAACCTAAATTGTTGATGTAGATATCAAATAATACTGTTTATTTTAATCAGTTACACGAACTACTCTTGCTGTTTTGACGACAGTGATACAAAAAAAAAGTTAAAAAAAAATTAAATTTTGATCAGTAGTTAATAAAATAGCTTTCAAAAGAAGTGGTACCTCAATTCATAAAACAGTGGTGCCGACGTGCCTAAAAATTGTGATGAAAAAAATAAAGTCATCTGATGATGATAATTTGATTAGATTCTCATAGTGGATTTACTTGTGATTGAATGATTAGTAGTAAATGCGTACAATTATATATGCATAAGGTCATTCCTTGATCCCTTCAAACAAACCAATGGATATTTGATTTGAGAACCTAATCGCCTAAGGATATATATTTTTTTTAAAAATAAAATAAAATTAGGTAATATCAAAGGGGAAGGGAAAATAATTATTCAAATAGGTTAAATTTCAAATACATGGACTTTTGGAGTCTAATTTACAAATACATGAAGAGAATGTCATGAAATTTCAAAAAAATTGAATTGTCCTAAAATGCTTATGTGGATTTGAAGAAATATTGTTTATTTTATTCAAGTACCCAACCAAATCTTACAATTTTGCCAACCAGTAATAAAAAAAAAAAAAAACACTAAATTTTGATCAGCAGTTAACAAAATAGTATTCACAAAAGGTGGTACCTCTATTTACAAAAGTGGTGCCTACGTACACATAAAATAGTGAAGAAAAATAGAGTCATCTGATGATAATAATATGATCAGATTTTCAAATTAGATTACTTGTCATTGAGAGATTACTAGTACATGAGTACTTTCATATATGCATAACGTTATTCCGTAATCTGATCCAAAAACCAAACGGACAACCGATTAGATAACCTGATCGGCTAAGGATATTTTTTTTATTTAAAAAATAAAAAATTAAATTAATATCAAAAGATTAGGGCAAATAATTATTAGGATAGAAAAAATTATAAATACATGGACTTTTGGAGTCGAATTTACAAATGCATGAAGTCAAAGTCATGAAATTCCAAAAAACATAATTGTCAAAAAATATTGAAGTGGATTTCAAAAAACACTTTTTAATGTATTCAAGTGCCCAAACTACTCTAATTATTTTAACAACCGGCGATGAAAAAAAAAGACTAAATTTTTAACCGTTCTTGTCAAAATGGCATTCCCAAAAATAGTACCTCTATTCACAAAAGTGGTGCTACGTTCACAAAATTGGTGTTACAAAAACGGAGTTATCTAATGATGACAATTTGATCAGGTTCAAAAACTGCATTTATTTGTCACTGTAAGTTTTTAGAACATGGGTACTTTCACATATGCGTAAATTCCATAATCCGATCTAATAACCCAACGGATATCCGATTTGATAACCTGATCAGTTAAGGATAATTTATTTTAAAAGTAAAATAAAATAAATTGATATCGAAAGAGAAGGACAAATAATGATTAGAATAGGAAAAATTACAAATATATGGACTTTTTGAGTCAAATTTACAAAAACATGAAGTTAAAGTCATAAAATTTCAAAAACATGAATTAACCTAAATTGTTGATGTAGATATCAAATAATACTGTTTATTTTAATCAGTTACACGAACTACTCTTACTGTTTTGACGACAGTGATACAAAAAAAAAGTTAAAAAAAAATTAAATTTTGATCAGTAGTTAATAAAATAGCTTTCAGAAGAAGTGGTACCTCAATTCATAAAACACTAGTGCCGACGTGCCCAAAAATTGTGATGAAAAAAAATAAAGTCATCTGATGATGATAATTTGATTAGATTCTCGTATTGGATTTACTTGTCGTTGAATGATTAGTAGTAAATGCGTACTATTATATATGCATAAGGTTATTCTTTGATCCTTCTAATAAACCAATGGATATTTGACTTGATAACCTAATCCGCTATGGATATATATTTTTTTAAAAAAATAAAATAAAATTCATTAATATCAAAGGGGAAGGAAAAATAATTATTCAAATAGATTAAATTACAAATACATGGACTTTTGGAGTCAAATTTACAAATACATGAAGAGAATGTCATGAAATTTCAAAAAATTGAATTGTCCTAAAATGCTTATGAGGATTTGAAGAAATATTGTTTATTTTATTCAAGTACCCAACCAAATCTTACAATTTTGCCAACCAGTAATAAAAAAAAATACTAAATTTTGATCAGCAGTTAACACAATAGTCTTCACAAAAGGTGGTACCTCTACAAACAAAAGTGGTGCCTATGTACACAAACGGACGTCCGATTTGATAACTTGATCGGCAAAGGAATTTTTTTTTTATTTAAAAAAAATAAATTAAATTAATATCAAAAGATCAGGGAAAATAATTTTGAGGATAGATAAAATTACAAATCCGTGGACATTTGGAGTCTAATTTACAAATGCATGAAGTCAAAGTCGTGAAATTCCAAAAAACATAATTGTACAAAAATATTATTGTGGATTTCAAAAAACACTTTTTATTCTATTCAAGTGCCCAAACTACTCTAATTATTTTAACAACCGGTGATGAAAAAAAAAACTAAATTTTTAACCGTTCTTGTCAAAATAGCATTCACAAAAATAGTACCTCTATTCACAAAAGTGGTGCTACGTTCACAAAATTGGTGTTACAAAAATGGAGTCATCTAATGATGATAATTTGATCAGATTCAAAAACTGCATTTATTTGTCACGGTAAGATTTTAGTACACGAGTACTTTCATATATGCGTAAATTTCATAATCCGATCTAATAACCCAACGGATATCCGATTTGATAACTTGATCTGCTAAGGATAATTTATTTAAAAAGTAAAATAAAATAAATGGATATCGA
Source organism: Cornus controversa (assembly GCA_026545225.1). Lineage (NCBI taxonomy): Eukaryota > Viridiplantae > Streptophyta > Magnoliopsida > Cornales > Cornaceae > Cornus > Cornus controversa. The sequence goes on along the minus strand of CM048846.1, from coordinate 104,947,543 downwards.
AAGAGAAGGGCAAATAATGATTAGAATAGGAAAAATTACAAATATATGGACTTTTTGAGTCAAATTTACAAAAGCATGAAGTCAAAGTCATGAAATTTCAAAAACATGAATTAACCTAAATTGGTGATGTAGATATCAAATAAAACTGTTTATGTTATTTAATTACACGAACTACTCTTACTGTTTTGACGACATTGATACAAAAAAATATTTTTAAAAAAACTAAATTTTGATCAGTAGTTAATAAAATAGTTTTCACAAGAAGTGGTACCTCAATTAATAAAACACTGGTGCCGACGTGTGATGAAAAAAATAAAGTCATCTGATGATGATAATTTGATTAGATTCTCGTATTGGATTTACTTGTTATTGAATGATTAGTAGTAAATGCGTACTATTATATATGCATAAGGTCATTCCTTGATCCCTTCTAATAGACCAATGGATATTTGATTTGATAACCTAATCGGCTAAGGATATATATTTTATTTAAAAATAAAATAAAATTAATTAATATCAAAGGGGAAGGGAAAATAATTATTCAAATAGGTTAAATTTCAAATACATGGACTTTTGGAGTCTAATTTACAAATACATGAAGAGAATGTCATGAAATTTCAAAAAATTGAATTGTCCTAAAATGCTTATGTGGATTTGAAGAAATATTGTTTACTTTATTCAAGTACCCAACCAAATCTTACAATTTTGCCAACCAGTAATAAAAAAAAAATACTAAATTTTGATCAGCAGTTAACAAAATAGTCTTCACAAAATGTGGTACCTCTATTTACAAAAGGGGTGCCTATGTACACAAAAATAGTGAAGAAAAACTAGAGTCATCTGATAATAATAATTTGATCAGATTTTCAAATTAGATTACTTGTCATTGAGAGATTACTAGTACATGAGTACTTTCATATATGCATAACGTTATTCCGTAATCTGATCCAATAACCAAACGGACAACCGATTAGATAACCTTATCGGATAAGGATAGTTTTTTTTATTTAAAAAATAAAAAATTAAATTAATATCAAAAGATTAGGGCAAATAATTATTAGGATAGATAAAATTAAAAATACATGGACTTTTGGAGTCGAATTTACAAATGCATGAAGTCAAAGTCATGAAATTCCGAGAAACATAATTGTCAAAAAATATTGAAGTGGATTTCAAAAAACACTTTTTATTGTATTCAAGTGCCCAAACTACTCTAATTATTTTAACAACCGGTGATGAAAAAAAAAAACTAAATTTTTAACCGTTCTTGTCAAAATACATTCACAAAAATAGTACCTCTATTCACAAAAGTGGTGCTACGTTCACAAAATTGGTGTTACAAAAATGGAGTCATCTAATGATGATAATTTGATCAGATTCAAAAACTGCATTTATTTGTCACTGTAAGATTTTTAGTACATGAGTACTTTCACATATGCGTAAATTCCATGATCCGATCTAATAACCAAACGGATATCCGAATTAATAACCTGATCAGCTAAGGATAATTTATTTAAAAAGTAAAATAAAATAAATTGATATCAAAAGAGAAGGACAAATAATGATTAGAATAGGAAAAATTACAAATATATGGACTTTTTGAGTCAAATTTACAAAAGCACGAAGTTAAAGTCATAAAATTTCAAAAACATGAATTAACCTAAATTGTTGATGTAGATATCAAATAATACTGTTTATTTTAATCAGTTACACGAACTACTCTTACTGTTTTGACGACATTGATACAAAAAAATATTTTAAAAAAAACTAAATTTTGATCGGTAGTTAATAAAATAGTTTTCACAAGAAGTGGTACCTCAATTAATAAAACACTGGTGCCGACGTGTGATGAAAAAAATAAAGTCATCTGATGATGATAATTTGATTAGATTCTCGTATTGGATTTACTTGTTATTGAATGATTAGTAGTAAATGCGTACTATTATATATGCATAAGGTCATTCCTTGATCCCTTCTAATAGACCAATGGATATTTGATTTGATAACCTAATCGGCTAAGGATATATATTTTATTTAAAAATAAAATAAAATTAATTAATATCAAAGGGGAAGGGAAAATAATTATTCAAATAGGTTAAATTTCAAATACATGGACTTTTGGAGTCTAATTTACAAATACATGAAGAGAATGTCATGAAATTTCAAAAAATTGAATTGTCCTAAAATGCTTATGTGGATTTGAAGAAATATTGTTTACTTTATTCAAGTACCCAACCAAATCTTACAATTTTGCCAACCAGTAATAAAAAAAAAATACTAAATTTTGATCAGCAGTTAACAAAATGGTCTTCACAAAATGTGGTACCTCTATTTACAAAAGGGGTGCCTATGTACACAAAAATAGTGAAGAAAAACTAGAGTCATTTGATAATAATAATTTGATCAGATTTTCAAATTAGATTACTTGTCATTGAGAGATTACTAGTACATGAGTACTTTCATATATGCATAACGTTATTCCGTAATCTGATCCAATAACCAAACGGACAACCGATTAGATAACCTTATCGGATAAGGATAGTTTTTTTTATTTAAAAAATAAAAAATTAAATTAATATCAAAAGATTAGGGCAAATAATTATTAGGATAGATAAAATTAAAAATACATGGACTTTTGGAGTCGAATTTACAAATGCATGAAGTCAAAGTCATGAAATTCCGAGAAACATAATTGTCAAAAAATATTGAAGTGGATTTCAAAAAACACTTTTTATTGTATTCAAGTGCCCAAACTACTCTAATTATTTTAACAACCGGTGATGAAAAAAAAAAACTAAATTTTTAACCGTTCTTGTCAAAATACATTCACAAAAATAGTACCTCTATTCACAAAAGTGGTGCTACGTTCACAAAATTGGTGTTACAAAAATGGAGTCATCTAATGATGATAATTTGATCAGATTCAAAAACTGCATTTATTTGTCACTGTAAGATTTTTAGTACATGAGTACTTTCACATATGCGTAAATTCCATGATCCGATCTAATAACCAAACGGATATCCGAATTAATAACCTGATCAGCTAAGGATAATTTATTTAAAAAGTAAAATAAAATAAATTGATATCAAAAGAGAAGGACAAATAATGATTAGAATAGGAAAAATTACAAATATATGGACTTTTTGAGTCAAATTTACAAAAGCACGAAGTTAAAGTCATAAAATTTCAAAAACATGAATTAACCTAAATTGTTGATGTAGATATCAAATAATACTGTTTATTTTAATCAGTTACACGAACTACTCTTACTGTTTTGACGACATTGATACAAAAAAATATTTTAAAAAAAACTAAATTTTGATCGGTAGTTAATAAAATAGTTTTCACAAGAAGTGGTACCTCAATTAATAAAACACTGGTGCCGACGTGTGATGAAAAAAATAAAGTCATCTGATGATGATAATTTGATTAGATTCTCGTATTGGATTTACTTGTTATTGAATGATTAGTAGTAAATGCGTACTATTATATATGCATAAGGTCATTCCTTGATCCCTTCTAATAGACCAATGGATATTTGATTTGATAACCTAATCGGCTAAGGATATATATTTTATTTAAAAATAAAATAAAATTAATTAATATCAAAGGGGAAGGGAAAATAATTATTCAAATAGGTTAAATTTCAAATACATGGACTTTTGGAGTCTAATTTACAAATACATGAAGAGAATGTCATGAAATTTCAAAAAATTGAATTGTCCTAAAATGCTTATGTGGATTTGAAGAAATATTGTTTACTTTATTCAAGTACCCAACCAAATCTTACAATTTTGCCAACCAGTAATAAAAAAAAAATACTAAATTTTGATCAGCAGTTAACAAAATGGTCTTCACAAAATGTGGTACCTCTATTTACAAAAGGGGTGCCTATGTACACAAAAATAGTGAAGAAAAACTAGAGTCATTTGATAATAATAATTTGATCAGATTTTCAAATTAGATTACTTGTCATTGAGAGATTACTAGTACATGAGTACTTTCATATATGCATAACGTTATTCCGTAATCTGATCCAAAAACCAAACGGACAACCGATTAGATAACCTGATCGGCTAAGGATAGTTTTTTTTATTTAAAAAATAAAAAATTAAATTAATATCAAAAGATTAAGGAAAATAATTATTAGGATAGATAAAATTACAAATACATGGACTTTTGGAGTCGAATTTACAAATGCATGAAGTCAAAGTCATGACATTCCAAAAAACATAATTGTCAAAAAATATTGAAGTGGATTTCAAAAAACACTTTTTATTGTATTCAAGTGCCCAAACTACTCTAATTATTTTAACAACCGGTGATGAAAAAAAAAACTAAATTTTTAACCGTTCTTGTCAAAATAGCATTGACAAAAATAGTACCTCTATTCACAAAAGTGGTGCTACGTTCACAAAATTGGTGTTACAAAAATAGAGTCATCTAATGATGATAATTTGATCAGATTCAAAAACTGCATTTATTTGTCACTATATGTTTTTAGTACATGAGTACTTTCACATATGCGAAAATTCATAATCCGATCTAATAACCCAACGGATATCCGATTTGATAACCTGATCAGTTAAGGATAATTTATTTAAAAAGTAAAATAAAATAAATTGATATCAAAAGAGAAGGAGAAATAATGATTAGAATAGAAAAAATTACAAATATATGGACTTTTTGAGTCAAATTTACAAAAGCATGAAGTTAAAGTCATAAAATTTCAAAAACATGAATTAACCTAAATTGTTGATGTAGATATCAAATAATACTGTTTATTTTAATCAGTTACACGAACTACTCTTACTGTTTTGACGACAGTGATACAAAAAAAAAGTTAAAAAAAAATTAAATTTGGATCAGTAGTTAATAAAATAGCTTTCAGAAGAAGTGGTACCTCAATTCATAAAACACTGGTGCCGACGGGCCCAAAAATTGTGATGAAAAAATAAAGTCATCTGATGATGATAATTTGATTAAATTCTCCTATTGGATTTACTTGTCGTTGAATGATTATTAGTAAATGCGTACTATTATATATGCATAATGTTATTCTTTGATCCCTTCTAATAAACCAATGGATATTTGACTTGATAACCTAATCCGCTAAGGATATATATATTTTTAAAAATATAAAATAAAATAAATTAATATCAAAGGGGAAGGAAAAATAATTATTCAAATAGATTAAATTACAAATACATGGACTTTTTGAGTCAAATTTACAAATACATGAGGAGAATGTCATGAAATTTCAAAAAATTGACTTGTCCTAAAATGCTTATGAGGATTTGAAGAAATATTGTTTATTTTATTCAAATACCCAACCAAATCATACAATTTTGCCAACCAGTAATAAAAAAAAATACTAAATTTTGATCAGTAGTTAACACAATAGTCTTCACAAAAGGTGGTACCTCTACAAACAAAAGTGGTGCCTATGTACACAAACGGACGTCCAATTTGATAACTTGATCGGCAAAGGAATTTTTTTTTTAAAAAAAATAAATTAAATTAATATCAAAAGATCAGGGAAAATAATTTTTAGGATAGATAAAATTACAAATCCATGGACATTTGGAGTCTAATTTACAAATGCATGAAGTCAAAGTCGTGAAATTCCAAAAAACATAATTGTACAAAAATATTGATGTGGATTTCAAAAAACACTTTTTATTCTATTCAAGTGCCCAAACTACTCTAATTATTTTAACAACCGGTGATGAAAAAAAAAAAACAAAATTTTTAACCGTTCTTGTCAAAATAGCATTCACAAAAATAGTACCTCTATTCACAAAAGTGGTGCTACGTTCACAAAATTGGTGTTACAAAAATGGAGTCATCTAATGATGATAATTTGATCAGATTCAAAAACTGCATTTATTTGTCACGGTAATATTTTAGTGCATGAGTATTTTCTTCTATGCGTAAATTCCATAATCCGATCTAATAACCCAACGGATATCCGATTTGATAACTTGATCTGGTAAGGATAATTTATTTAAAAAGTAAAATAAAATAAATTGATATCGAAAGAGAAGGGCAAATAATGATTAGAATTGGGAAAATTACAAATATATGGACTTTTTGAGTCAAATTTACAAAAGCATGAAGTCAAAGTCATGAAATTTTGAAAACATGAATTAACCTAAATTGGTGATGTAGATATCAAATAATACTGTTTATTTTATTTAATTACACGAACTACTCTTACTGTTTTGACGACATTGATACAAAAAAATATTTTAAAAAAAATTAAATTTTGATCAGTAGTTAATAAAATAGTTTTCACAAGAAGTGGTACCTCAATTCATAAAACACTGGTGCCGACGTGCCCAAAAATTGTGATGAAAAAAATAAAGTCATCTGATGATGATAATTTGATTAGATTCTCGTATTGGATTTACTTGTCATTGAATGATTAGTAGTAAATGTGTACTATTATATATGCATAAGGTCATTCCTTGATCCCTTCTAATAGACCAATGGATATTTGATTTGATAACCTAATCGGCTAAGGATATATATTTTATTTAAAAATAAAATAAAATAAATTAATATCAAAGGGGAAGGAAAAATAATTATTCAAATAGGTTAAATTTCAAATACATGGACTTTTGGAGTCTAATTTACAAATACATGAAGATAATGTCATGAAATTTCAAAAAATTGAATTGTCCTAAAATACTTATGTGGATTTGAAGAAATATTGTTCAGTTTATTCAAGTACCAAACCAAATCTTACAATTTTGCCAACCAGTAATAAAAAAAAAAGTACTAAATTTTGATCAGCAGTTAACAAAATAGTCTTCACAAAATGTGGTACCTCTATTTACAAAAGTGGTGCCTACGTACACAAAAATAGTGAAGAAAAACTAGAGTCATCTGATGATAATAATTTGATCATATTTTCAAATTAGATTACTTGTCATTGAAAGATTACTAGTACATGAGTACTTTCATATATGCATAACGTTATTCCGTAATCTGATCCAAAAACCAAACGGATAACCGATTAGATAACCTGATGGGCTAAGGATAGTGTTTTTTATTTAAGAAATAAAAAATTAAATTAATATCAAAAGATTAAGGAAAATAATTATTAGGATAGATAAAATTACAAATACATGGACTTTTGGAGTCGAATTTACAAATGCAAGAAGTCAAAGTCATGAAATTCCAAAAAACATAATTTTCAAAAAATATTGAAGTGGATTTCAAAAAACACTTTTTAATGTATTCAAGTGCCCAAACTACTCTAATTATTTTAACAACCGGTGATGAAAAAAAAAGACTAAATTTTTAACCGTTCTTGTCAAAATGGCATTCCCAAAAATAGTACCTCTATTCACAAAAGTGGTGCTACGTTCACAAAATTGGTGTTACAAAAATGGAGTCATCTAATGATGATAATTTGATCAGGTTCAAAAACTGCATTTATTTGTCACTGTAAGTTTTTAGAACATGAGTACTTTCACATATGCGTAAATTCCATAATCCGATCTAATAACCCAACGGATATCCGATTTGATAACCTGATCAGTTAAGGATAATTTATTTAAAAAGTAAAATAAAATAAATTGATATCAAAAGAGAAGGACAAATAATGATTAGAATAGGAAAAATTACAAATATATGGACTTTTTGAGTCAAATTTACAAAAGCATGAAGTTAAAGTCATAAAATTTCAAAAACATGAATTAACCTAAATTGTTGATGTAGATATCAAATAATACTGTTTATTTTATCAGTTAGACGAACTACTCTTACTGGTTTGACGACAGTGACACAAAAAAAAAGTTAAAAAAAAATTAAATTTTGATCAACAGTTAATAAAATAGCTTTCAGAAGAAGTGGTACCTCAATTCATAAAACACTGGTGCCGACGTGCCCAAAAATTGTGATTAAAAAAATAAAGTCATCTGATGATGATAATTTGATTAGATTCTGGTATTGGATTTACTTGTCGTTGAATGATTAGTAGTAAATGCGAACTATTATATATGCATAAGGTTATTCTTTGATCCCTTCTAATAAACCAATGGATATTTGACTTGATAACCTAATCCGCTAAGGATATATATTTTTTTAAAAAAATAAAATAAAATCAATTAATATCAAAGGGGAAGGAAAAATAATTATTCAAATAGATTAAATTACAAATACATGGACTTTTGGAGTCAAATTTACAAATACATGAAGAGAATGTCATGAAATTTCAAAAAATTGAATTGTCCTAAAATGCTTATGAGGATTTGAAGAAATATTGTTTATCTTATTCAAGTACCCAACCAAATCTTACAATTTTGCCAACCAGTAATAAAAAAAAAAATACTAAATTTTGATCAGCAGTTAACACAATAGTCTTCACAAAAGGTGGTACCTCTACATACAAAAGTGGTGCCTATGTACACAAACGGACGTCCGATTTGATAACTTGATCGGCAAAGGAATTTTTTTTTTATTTAAAAAAAATAAATTAAATTAATATCAAAAGATCAGGGAAAATAATTTTGAGGATAGATAAAATTACAAATCCGTGGACATTTGGAGTCTAATTTACAAATGCATGAAGTCAAAGTCGTGAAATTCCAAAAAACATAATTGTACAAAAATATTATTGTGGATTTCAAAAAACACTTTTTATTCTATTCAAGTGCCCAAACTACTCTAATTATTTTAACAACCGGTGATGAAAAAAAAAACTAAATTTTTAACCGTTCTTGTCAAAATAGCATTCACAAAAATAGTACCTCTATTCACAAAAGTGGTGCTACGTTCACAAAATTGGTGTTACAAAAATGGAGTCATCTAATGATGATAATTTGATCAGATTCAAAAACTGCATTTATTTGTCACGGTAAGATTTTAGTACACGAGTACTTTCATATATGCGTAAATTTCATAATCCGATCTAATAACCCAACGGATATCCGATTTGATAACTTGATCTGCTAAGGATAATTTATTTAAAAAGTAAAATAAAATAAATGGATATCGAAAGAGAAGGGCAAATAATGATTAGAATAGGAAAAATTACAAATATATGGACTTTTTGAGTCAAATTTACAAAAGCATGAAGTCAAAGTCATGAAATTTCAAAAACATGAATTAACCTAAATTGGTGATGTAGATATCAAATAAAACTGTTTATGTTATTTAATTACACGAACTACTCTTACTGTTTTGACGACATTGATACAAAAAAATATTTTTAAAAAAACTAAATTTTGATCAGTAGTTAATAAAATAGTTTTCACAAGAAGTGGTACCTCAATTAATAAAACACTGGTGCCGACGTGTGATGAAAAAAATAAAGTCATCTGATGATGATAATTTGATTAGATTCTCGTATTGGATTTACTTGTTATTGAATGATTAGTAGTAAATGCGTACTATTATATATGCATAAGGTCATTCCTTGATCCCTTCTAATAGACCAATGGATATTTGATTTGATAACCTAATCGGCTAAGGATATATATTTTATTTAAAAATAAAATAAAATTAATTAATATCAAAGGGGAAGGGAAAATAATTATTCAAATAGGTTAAATTTCAAATACATGGACTTTTGGAGTCTAATTTACAAATACATGAAGAGAATGTCATGAAATTTCAAAAAATTGAATTGTCCTAAAATGCTTATGTGGATTTGAAGAAATATTGTTTACTTTATTCAAGTACCCAACCAAATCTTACAATTTTGCCAACCAGTAATAAAAAAAAAATACTAAATTTTGATCAGCAGTTAACAAAATAGTCTTCACAAAATGTGGTACCTCTATTTACAAAAGGGGTGCCTATGTACACAAAAATAGTGAAGAAAAACTAGAGTCATCTGATAATAATAATTTGATCAGATTTTCAAATTAGATTACTTGTCATTGAGAGATTACTAGTACATGAGTACTTTCATATATGCATAACGTTATTCCGTAATCTGATCCAATAACCAAACGGACAACCGATTAGATAACCTTATCGGATAAGGATAGTTTTTTTTATTTAAAAAATAAAAAATTAAATTAATATCAAAAGATTAGGGCAAATAATTATTAGGATAGATAAAATTAAAAATACATGGACTTTTGGAGTCGAATTTACAAATGCATGAAGTCAAAGTCATGAAATTCCGAGAAACATAATTGTCAAAAAATATTGAAGTGGATTTCAAAAAACACTTTTTATTGTATTCAAGTGCCCAAACTACTCTAATTATTTTAACAACCGGTGATGAAAAAAAAAAACTAAATTTTTAACCGTTCTTGTCAAAATACATTCACAAAAATAGTACCTCTATTCACAAAAGTGGTGCTACGTTCACAAAATTGGTGTTACAAAAATGGAGTCATCTAATGATGATAATTTGATCAGATTCAAAAACTGCATTTATTTGTCACTGTAAGATTTTTAGTACATGAGTACTTTCACATATGCGTAAATTCCATGATCCGATCTAATAACCAAACGGATATCCGAATTAATAACCTGATCAGCTAAGGATAATTTATTTAAAAAGTAAAATAAAATAAATTGATATCAAAAGAGAAGGACAAATAATGATTAGAATAGGAAAAATTACAAATATATGGACTTTTTGAGTCAAATTTACAAAAGCACGAAGTTAAAGTCATAAAATTTCAAAAACATGAATTAACCTAAATTGTTGATGTAGATATCAAATAATACTGTTTATTTTAATCAGTTACACGAACTACTCTTACTGTTTTGACGACATTGATACAAAAAAATATTTTAAAAAAAACTAAATTTTGATCGGTAGTTAATAAAATAGTTTTCACAAGAAGTGGTACCTCAATTAATAAAACACTGGTGCCGACGTGTGATGAAAAAAATAAAGTCATCTGATGATGATAATTTGATTAGATTCTCGTATTGGATTTACTTGTTATTGAATGATTAGTAGTAAATGCGTACTATTATATATGCATAAGGTCATTCCTTGATCCCTTCTAATAGACCAATGGATATTTGATTTGATAACCTAATCGGCTAAGGATATATATTTTATTTAAAAATAAAATAAAATTAATTAATATCAAAGGGGAAGGGAAAATAATTATTCAAATAGGTTAAATTTCAAATACATGGACTTTTGGAGTCTAATTTACAAATACATGAAGAGAATGTCATGAAATTTCAAAAAATTGAATTGTCCTAAAATGCTTATGTGGATTTGAAGAAATATTGTTTACTTTATTCAAGTACCCAACCAAATCTTACAATTTTGCCAACCAGTAATAAAAAAAAAATACTAAATTTTGATCAGCAGTTAACAAAATGGTCTTCACAAAATGTGGTACCTCTATTTACAAAAGGGGTGCCTATGTACACAAAAATAGTGAAGAAAAACTAGAGTCATTTGATAATAATAATTTGATCAGATTTTCAAATTAGATTACTTGTCATTGAGAGATTACTAGTACATGAGTACTTTCATATATGCATAACGTTATTCCGTAATCTGATCCAAAAACCAAACGGACAACCGATTAGATAACCTGATCGGCTAAGGATAGTTTTTTTTATTTAAAAAATAAAAAATTAAATTAATATCAAAAGATTAAGGAAAATAATTATTAGGATAGATAAAATTACAAATACATGGACTTTTGGAGTCGAATTTACAAATGCATGAAGTCAAAGTCATGACATTCCAAAAAACATAATTGTCAAAAAATATTGAAGTGGATTTCAAAAAACACTTTTTATTGTATTCAAGTGCCCAAACTACTCTAATTATTTTAACAACCGGTGATGAAAAAAAAAACTAAATTTTTAACCGTTCTTGTCAAAATAGCATTGACAAAAATAGTACCTCTATTCACAAAAGTGGTGCTACGTTCACAAAATTGGTGTTACAAAAATAGAGTCATCTAATGATGATAATTTGATCAGATTCAAAAACTGCATTTATTTGTCACTATATGTTTTTAGTACATGAGTACTTTCACATATGCGAAAATTCATAATCCGATCTAATAACCCAACGGATATCCGATTTGATAACCGGATCAGTTAAGGATAATTTATTTAAAAAGTAAAATAAAATAAATTGATATCAAAAGAGAAGGAGAAATAATGATTAGAATAGAAAAAATTACAAATATATGGACTTTTTGAGTCAAATTTACAAAAGCATGAAGTTAAAGTCATAAAATTTCAAAAACATGAATTAACCTAAATTGTTGATGTAGATATCAAATAATACTGTTTATTTTAATCAGTTACACGAACTACTCTTACTGTTTTGACGACAGTGATACAAAAAAAAAGTTAAAAAAAAATTAAATTTGGATCAGTAGTTAATAAAATAGCTTTCAGAAGAAGTGGTACCTCAATTCATAAAACACTGGTGCCGACGGGCCCAAAAATTGTGATGAAAAAATAAAGTCATCTGATGATGATAATTTGATTAAATTCTCCTATTGGATTTACTTGTCGTTGAATGATTATTAGTAAATGCGTACTATTATATATGCATAATGTTATTCTTTGATCCCTTCTAATAAACCAATGGATATTTGACTTGATAACCTAATCCGCTAAGGATATATATATTTTTAAAAATATAAAATAAAATAAATTAATATCAAAGGGGAAGGAAAAATAATTATTCAAATAGATTAAATTACAAATACATGGACTTTTTGAGTCAAATTTACAAATACATGAGGAGAATGTCATGAAATTTCAAAAAATTGACTTGTCCTAAAATGCTTATGAGGATTTGAAGAAATATTGTTTATTTTATTCAAATACCCAACCAAATCATACAATTTTGCCAACCAGTAATAAAAAAAAATACTAAATTTTGATCAGTAGTTAACACAATAGTCTTCACAAAAGGTGGTACCTCTACAAACAAAAGTGGTGCCTATGTACACAAACGGACGTCCAATTTGATAACTTGATCGGCAAAGGAATTTTTTTTTTAAAAAAAATAAATTAAATTAATATCAAAAGATCAGGGAAAATAATTTTTAGGATAGATAAAATTACAAATCCATGGACATTTGGAGTCTAATTTACAAATGCATGAAGTCAAAGTCGTGAAATTCCAAAAAACATAATTGTACAAAAATATTGATGTGGATTTCAAAAAACACTTTTTATTCTATTCAAGTGCCCAAACTACTCTAATTATTTTAACAACCGGTGATGAAAAAAAAAAAACAAAATTTTTAACCGTTCTTGTCAAAATAGCATTCACAAAAATAGTACCTCTATTCACAAAAGTGGTGCTACGTTCACAAAATTGGTGTTACAAAAATGGAGTCATCTAATGATGATAATTTGATCAGATTCAAAAACTGCATTTATTTGTCACGGTAATATTTTAGTGCATGAGTATTTTCTTCTATGCGTAAATTCCATAATCCGATCTAATAACCCAACGGATATCCGATTTGATAACTTGATCTGGTAAGGATAATTTATTTAAAAAGTAAAATAAAATAAATTGATATCGAAAGAGAAGGGCAAATAATGATTAGAATTGGGAAAATTACAAATATATGGACTTTTTGAGTCAAATTTACAAAAGCATGAAGTCAAAGTCATGAAATTTTGAAAACATGAATTAACCTAAATTGGTGATGTAGATATCAAATAATACTGTTTATTTTATTTAATTACACGAACTACTCTTACTGTTTTGACGACATTGATACAAAAAAATATTTTAAAAAAAATTAAATTTTGATCAGTAGTTAATAAAATAGTTTTCACAAGAAGTGGTACCTCAATTCATAAAACACTGGTGCCGACGTGCCCAAAAATTGTGATGAAAAAAATAAAGTCATCTGATGATGATAATTTGATTAGATTCTCGTATTGGATTTACTTGTCATTGAATGATTAGTAGTAAATGTGTACTATTATATATGCATAAGGTCATTCCTTGATCCCTTCTAATAGACCAATGGATATTTGATTTGATAACCTAATCGGCTAAGGATATATATTTTATTTAAAAATAAAATAAAATAAATTAATATCAAAGGGGAAGGAAAAATAATTATTCAAATAGGTTAAATTTCAAATACATGGACTTTTGGAGTCTAATTTACAAATACATGAAGATAATGTCATGAAATTTCAAAAAATTGAATTGTCCTAAAATACTTATGTGGATTTGAAGAAATATTGTTCAGTTTATTCAAGTACCAAACCAAATCTTACAATTTTGCCAACCAGTAATAAAAAAAAAAGTACTAAATTTTGATCAGCAGTTAACAAAATAGTCTTCACAAAATGTGGTACCTCTATTTACAAAAGTGGTGCCTACGTACACAAAAATAGTGAAGAAAAACTAGAGTCATCTGATGATAATAATTTGATCATATTTTCAAATTAGATTACTTGTCATTGAAAGATTACTAGTACATGAGTACTTTCATATATGCATAACGTTATTCCGTAATCTGATCCAAAAACCAAACGGATAACCGATTAGATAACCTGATGGGCTAAGGATAGTGTTTTTTATTTAAGAAATAAAAAATTAAATTAATATCAAAAGATTAAGGAAAATAATTATTAGGATAGATAAAATTACAAATACATGGACTTTTGGAGTCGAATTTACAAATGCAAGAAGTCAAAGTCATGAAATTCCAAAAAACATAATTTTCAAAAAATATTGAAGTGGATTTCAAAAAACACTTTTTAATGTATTCAAGTGCCCAAACTACTCTAATTATTTTAACAACCGGTGATGAAAAAAAAAGACTAAATTTTTAACCGTTCTTGTCAAAATGGCATTCCCAAAAATAGTACCTCTATTCACAAAAGTGGTGCTACGTTCACAAAATTGGTGTTACAAAAATGGAGTCATCTAATGATGATAATTTGATCAGGTTCAAAAACTGCATTTATTTGTCACTGTAAGTTTTTAGAACATGAGTACTTTCACATATGCGTAAATTCCATAATCCGATCTAATAACCCAACGGATATCCGATTTGATAACCTGATCAGTTAAGGATAATTTATTTAAAAAGTAAAATAAAATAAATTGATATCAAAAGAGAAGGACAAATAATGATTAGAATAGGAAAAATTACAAATATATGGACTTTTTGAGTCAAATTTACAAAAGCATGAAGTTAAAGTCATAAAATTTCAAAAACATGAATTAACCTAAATTGTTGATGTAGATATCAAATAATACTGTTTATTTTATCAGTTAGACGAACTACTCTTACTGGTTTGACGACAGTGACACAAAAAAAAAGTTAAAAAAAAATTAAATTTTGATCAACAGTTAATAAAATAGCTTTCAGAAGAAGTGGTACCTCAATTCATAAAACACTGGTGCCGACGTGCCCAAAAATTGTGATTAAAAAAATAAAGTCATCTGATGATGATAATTTGATTAGATTCTGGTATTGGATTTACTTGTCGTTGAATGATTAGTAGTAAATGCGAACTATTATATATGCATAAGGTTATTCTTTGATCCCTTCTAATAAACCAATGGATATTTGACTTGATAACCTAATCCGCTAAGGATATATATTTTTTTAAAAAAATAAAATAAAATCAATTAATATCAAAGGGGAAGGAAAAATAATTATTCAAATAGATTAAATTACAAATACATGGACTTTTGGAGTCAAATTTACAAATACATGAAGAGAATGTCATGAAATTTCAAAAAATTGAATTGTCCTAAAATGCTTATGAGGATTTGAAGAAATATTGTTTATCTTATTCAAGTACCCAACCAAATCTTACAATTTTGCCAACCAGTAATAAAAAAAAAAATACTAAATTTTGATCAGCAGTTAACACAATAGTCTTCACAAAAGGTGGTACCTCTACATACAAAAGTGGTGCCTATGTACACAAACGGACGTCCGATTTGATAACTTGATCGGCAAAGGAATTTTTTTTTTATTTAAAAAAAATAAATTAAATTAATATCAAAAGATCAGGGAAAATAATTTTGAGGATAGATAAAATTACAAATCCGTGGACATTTGGAGTCTAATTTACAAATGCATGAAGTCAAAGTCGTGAAATTCCAAAAAACATAATTGTACAAAAATATTATTGTGGATTTCAAAAAACACTTTTTATTCTATTCAAGTGCCCAAACTACTCTAATTATTTTAACAACCGGTGATGAAAAAAAAAACTAAATTTTTAACCGTTCTTGTCAAAATAGCATTCACAAAAATAGTACCTCTATTCACAAAAGTGGTGCTACGTTCACAAAATTGGTGTTACAAAAATGGAGTCATCTAATGATGATAATTTGATCAGATTCAAAAACTGCATTTATTTGTCACGGTAAGATTTTAGTACACGAGTACTTTCATATATGCGTAAATTTCATAATCCGATCTAATAACCCAACGGATATCCGATTTGATAACTTGATCTGCTAAGGATAATTTATTTAAAAAGTAAAATAAAATAAATGGATATCGAAAGAGAAGGGCAAATAATGATTAGAATAGGAAAAATTACAAATATATGGACTTTTTGAGTCAAATTTACAAAAGCATGAAGTCAAAGTCATGAAATTTCAAAAACATGAATTAACCTAAATTGGTGATGTAGATATCAAATAAAACTGTTTATGTTATTTAATTACACGAACTACTCTTACTGTTTTGACGACATTGATACAAAAAAATATTTTTAAAAAAACTAAATTTTGATCAGTAGTTAATAAAATAGTTTTCACAAGAAGTGGTACCTCAATTAATAAAACACTGGTGCCGACGTGTGATGAAAAAAATAAAGTCATCTGATGATGATAATTTGATTAGATTCTCGTATTGGATTTACTTGTTATTGAATGATTAGTAGTAAATGCGTACTATTATATATGCATAAGGTCATTCCTTGATCCCTTCTAATAGACCAATGGATATTTGATTTGATAACCTAATCGGCTAAGGATATATATTTTATTTAAAAATAAAATAAAATTAATTAATATCAAAGGGGAAGGGAAAATAATTATTCAAATAGGTTAAATTTCAAATACATGGACTTTTGGAGTCTAATTTACAAATACATGAAGAGAATGTCATGAAATTTCAAAAAATTGAATTGTCCTAAAATGCTTATGTGGATTTGAAGAAATATTGTTTACTTTATTCAAGTACCCAACCAAATCTTACAATTTTGCCAACCAGTAATAAAAAAAAAATACTAAATTTTGATCAGCAGTTAACAAAATAGTCTTCACAAAATGTGGTACCTCTATTTACAAAAGGGGTGCCTATGTACACAAAAATAGTGAAGAAAAACTAGAGTCATCTGATAATAATAATTTGATCAGATTTTCAAATTAGATTACTTGTCATTGAGAGATTACTAGTACATGAGTACTTTCATATATGCATAACGTTATTCCGTAATCTGATCCAATAACCAAACGGACAACCGATTAGATAACCTTATCGGATAAGGATAGTTTTTTTTATTTAAAAAATAAAAAATTAAATTAATATCAAAAGATTAGGGCAAATAATTATTAGGATAGATAAAATTAAAAATACATGGACTTTTGGAGTCGAATTTACAAATGCATGAAGTCAAAGTCATGAAATTCCGAGAAACATAATTGTCAAAAAATATTGAAGTGGATTTCAAAAAACACTTTTTATTGTATTCAAGTGCCCAAACTACTCTAATTATTTTAACAACCGGTGATGAAAAAAAAAAACTAAATTTTTAACCGTTCTTGTCAAAATACATTCACAAAAATAGTACCTCTATTCACAAAAGTGGTGCTACGTTCACAAAATTGGTGTTACAAAAATGGAGTCATCTAATGATGATAATTTGATCAGATTCAAAAACTGCATTTATTTGTCACTGTAAGATTTTTAGTACATGAGTACTTTCACATATGCGTAAATTCCATGATCCGATCTAATAACCAAACGGATATCCGAATTAATAACCTGATCAGCTAAGGATAATTTATTTAAAAAGTAAAATAAAATAAATTGATATCAAAAGAGAAGGACAAATAATGATTAGAATAGGAAAAATTACAAATATATGGACTTTTTGAGTCAAATTTACAAAAGCACGAAGTTAAAGTCATAAAATTTCAAAAACATGAATTAACCTAAATTGTTGATGTAGATATCAAATAATACTGTTTATTTTAATCAGTTACACGAACTACTCTTACTGTTTTGACGACATTGATACAAAAAAATATTTTAAAAAAAACTAAATTTTGATCGGTAGTTAATAAAATAGTTTTCACAAGAAGTGGTACCTCAATTAATAAAACACTGGTGCCGACGTGTGATGAAAAAAATAAAGTCATCTGATGATGATAATTTGATTAGATTCTCGTATTGGATTTACTTGTTATTGAATGATTAGTAGTAAATGCGTACTATTATATATGCATAAGGTCATTCCTTGATCCCTTCTAATAGACCAATGGATATTTGATTTGATAACCTAATCGGCTAAGGATATATATTTTATTTAAAAATAAAATAAAATTAATTAATATCAAAGGGGAAGGGAAAATAATTATTCAAATAGGTTAAATTTCAAATACATGGACTTTTGGAGTCTAATTTACAAATACATGAAGAGAATGTCATGAAATTTCAAAAAATTGAATTGTCCTAAAATGCTTATGTGGATTTGAAGAAATATTGTTTACTTTATTCAAGTACCCAACCAAATCTTACAATTTTGCCAACCAGTAATAAAAAAAAAATACTAAATTTTGATCAGCAGTTAACAAAATGGTCTTCACAAAATGTGGTACCTCTATTTACAAAAGGGGTGCCTATGTACACAAAAATAGTGAAGAAAAACTAGAGTCATTTGATAATAATAATTTGATCAGATTTTCAAATTAGATTACTTGTCATTGAGAGATTACTAGTACATGAGTACTTTCATATATGCATAACGTTATTCCGTAATCTGATCCAAAAACCAAACGGACAACCGATTAGATAACCTGATCGGCTAAGGATAGTTTTTTTTATTTAAAAAATAAAAAATTAAATTAATATCAAAAGATTAAGGAAAATAATTATTAGGATAGATAAAATTACAAATACATGGACTTTTGGAGTCGAATTTACAAATGCATGAAGTCAAAGTCATGACATTCCAAAAAACATAATTGTCAAAAAATATTGAAGTGGATTTCAAAAAACACTTTTTATTGTATTCAAGTGCCCAAACTACTCTAATTATTTTAACAACCGGTGATGAAAAAAAAAACTAAATTTTTAACCGTTCTTGTCAAAATAGCATTGACAAAAATAGTACCTCTATTCACAAAAGTGGTGCTACGTTCACAAAATTGGTGTTACAAAAATAGAGTCATCTAATGATGATAATTTGATCAGATTCAAAAACTGCATTTATTTGTCACTATATGTTTTTAGTACATGAGTACTTTCACATATGCGAAAATTCATAATCCGATCTAATAACCCAACGGATATCCGATTTGATAACCGGATCAGTTAAGGATAATTTATTTAAAAAGTAAAATAAAATAAATTGATATCAAAAGAGAAGGAGAAATAATGATTAGAATAGAAAAAATTACAAATATATGGACTTTTTGAGTCAAATTTACAAAAGCATGAAGTTAAAGTCATAAAATTTCAAAAACATGAATTAACCTAAATTGTTGATGTAGATATCAAATAATACTGTTTATTTTAATCAGTTACACGAACTACTCTTACTGTTTTGACGACAGTGATACAAAAAAAAAGTTAAAAAAAAATTAAATTTGGATCAGTAGTTAATAAAATAGCTTTCAGAAGAAGTGGTACCTCAATTCATAAAACACTGGTGCCGACGGGCCCAAAAATTGTGATGAAAAATAAAGTCATCTGATGATGATAATTTGATTAAATTCTCCTATTGGATTTACTTGTCGTTGAATGATTATTAGTAAATGCGTACTATTATATATGCATAATGTTATTCTTTGATCCCTTCTAATAAACCAATGGATATTTGACTTGATAACCTAATCCGCTAAGGATATATATATTTTTAAAAATATAAAATAAAATAAATTAATATCAAAGGGGAAGGAAAAATAATTATTCAAATAGATTAAATTACAAATACATGGACTTTTTGAGTCAAATTTACAAATACATGAGGAGAATGTCATGAAATTTCAAAAAATTGACTTGTCCTAAAATGCTTATGAGGATTTGAAGAAATATTGTTTATTTTATTCAAATACCCAACCAAATCATACAATTTTGCCAACCAGTAATAAAAAAAAAATACTAAATTTTGATCAGTAGTTAACACAATAGTCTTCACAAAAGGTGGTACCTCTACAAACAAAAGTGGTGCCTATGTACACAAACGGACGTCCAATTTGATAACTTGATCGGCAAAGGAATTTTTTTTTTAAAAAAAATAAATTAAATTAATATCAAAAGATCAGGGAAAATAATTTTTAGGATAGATAAAATTACAAATCCATGGACATTTGGAGTCTAATTTACAAATGCATGAAGTCAAAGTCGTGAAATTCCAAAAAACATAATTGTACAAAAATATTGATGTGGATTTCAAAAAACACTTTTTATTCTATTCAAGTGCCCAAACTACTCTAATTATTTTAACAACCGGTGATGAAAAAAAAAAAACAAAATTTTTAACCGTTCTTGTCAAAATAGCATTCACAAAAATAGTACCTCTATTCACAAAAGTGGTGCTACGTTCACAAAATTGGTGTTACAAAAATGGAGTCATCTAATGATGATAATTTGATCAGATTCAAAAACTGCATTTATTTGTCACGGTAATATTTTAGTGCATGAGTATTTTCTTCTATGCGTAAATTCCATAATCCGATCTAATAACCCAACGGATATCCGATTTGATAACTTGATCTGGTAAGGATAATTTATTTAAAAAGTAAAATAAAATAAATTGATATCGAAAGAGAAGGGCAAATAATGATTAGAATTGGGAAAATTACAAATATATGGACTTTTTGAGTCAAATTTACAAAAGCATGAAGTCAAAGTCATGAAATTTTGAAAACATGAATTAACCTAAATTGGTGATGTAGATATCAAATAATACTGTTTATTTTATTTAATTACACGAACTACTCTTACTGTTTTGACGACATTGATACAAAAAAATATTTTAAAAAAAATTAAATTTTGATCAGTAGTTAATAAAATAGTTTTCACAAGAAGTGGTACCTCAATTCATAAAACACTGGTGCCGACGTGCCCAAAAATTGTGATGAAAAAAATAAAGTCATCTGATGATGATAATTTGATTAGATTCTCGTATTGGATTTACTTGTCATTGAATGATTAGTAGTAAATGTGTACTATTATATATGCATAAGGTCATTCCTTGATCCCTTCTAATAGACCAATGGATATTTGATTTGATAACCTAATCGGCTAAGGATATATATTTTATTTAAAAATAAAATAAAATAAATTAATATCAAAGGGGAAGGAAAAATAATTATTCAAATAGGTTAAATTTCAAATACATGGACTTTTGGAGTCTAATTTACAAATACATGAAGATAATGTCATGAAATTTCAAAAAATTGAATTGTCCTAAAATACTTATGTGGATTTGAAGAAATATTGTTCAGTTTATTCAAGTACCAAACCAAATCTTACAATTTTGCCAACCAGTAATAAAAAAAAAAGTACTAAATTTTGATCAGCAGTTAACAAAATAGTCTTCACAAAATGTGGTACCTCTATTTACAAAAGTGGTGCCTACGTACACAAAAATAGTGAAGAAAAACTAGAGTCATCTGATGATAATAATTTGATCATATTTTCAAATTAGATTACTTGTCATTGAAAGATTACTAGTACATGAGTACTTTCATATATGCATAACGTTATTCCGTAATCTGATCCAAAAACCAAACGGATAACCGATTAGATAACCTGATGGGCTAAGGATAGTGTTTTTTATTTAAGAAATAAAAAATTAAATTAATATCAAAAGATTAAGGAAAATAATTATTAGGATAGATAAAATTACAAATACATGGACTTTTGGAGTCGAATTTACAAATGCAAGAAGTCAAAGTCATGAAATTCCAAAAAACATAATTTTCAAAAAATATTGAAGTGGATTTCAAAAAACACTTTTTAATGTATTCAAGTGCCCAAACTACTCTAATTATTTTAACAACCGGTGATGAAAAAAAAAGACTAAATTTTTAACCGTTCTTGTCAAAATGGCATTCCCAAAAATAGTACCTCTATTCACAAAAGTGGTGCTACGTTCACAAAATTGGTGTTACAAAAATGGAGTCATCTAATGATGATAATTTGATCAGGTTCAAAAACTGCATTTATTTGTCACTGTAAGTTTTTAGAACATGAGTACTTTCACATATGCGTAAATTCCATAATCCGATCTAATAACCCAACGGATATCCGATTTGATAACCTGGTCAGTTAAGGATAATTTATTTAAAAAGTAAAATAAAATAAATTGATATCAAAAGAGAAGGACAAATAATGATTAGAATAGGAAAAATTACAAATATATGGACTTTTTGAGTCAAATTTACAAAAGCATGAAGTTAAAGTCATAAAATTTCAAAAACATGAATTAACCTAAATTGTTGATGTAGATATCAAATAATACTGTTTATTTTATCAGTTAGACGAACTACTCTTACTGGTTTGACGACAGTGACACAAAAAAAAAGTTAAAAAAAAATTAAATTTTGATCAACAGTTAATAAAATAGCTTTCAGAAGAAGTGGTACCTCAATTCATAAAACACTGGTGCCGACGTGCCCAAAAATTGTGATGAAAAAAATAAAGTCATCTGATGATGATAATTTGATTAGATTCTGGTATTGGATTTACTTGTCGTTGAATGATTAGTAGTAAATGCGAACTATTATATATGCATAAGGTTATTCTTTGATCCCTTCTAATAAACCAATGGATATTTGACTTGATAACCTAATCCGCTAAGGATATATATTTTTTTAAAAAAATAAAATAAAATCAATTAATATCAAAGGGGAAGGAAAAATAATTATTCAAATAGATTAAATTACAAATACATGGACTTTTGGAGTCAAATTTACAAATACATGAAGAGAATGTCATGAAATTTCAAAAAATTGAATTGTCCTAAAATGCTTATGAGGATTTGAAGAAATATTGTTTATCTTATTCAAGTACCCAACCAAATCTTACAATTTTGCCAACCAGTAATAAAAAAAAAAATACTAAATTTTGATCAGCAGTTAACACAATAGTCTTCACAAAAGGTGGTACCTCTACATACAAAAGTGGTGCCTATGTACACAAACGGACGTCCGATTTGATAACTTGATCGGCAAAGGAATTTTTTTTTTATTTAAAAAAAATAAATTAAATTAATATCAAAAGATCAGGGAAAATAATTTTTAGGATAGATAAAATTACAAATACATGGACATTTGGAGTCTAATTTACAAATGCATGAAGTCAAAGTTGTGAAATTCCAAAAAACATAATTGTCCAAAAATATTGATGTGGATTTCAAAAAACACTTTTTATTCTATTCAAGTGCCCAAACTACTCTAATTATTTTAACAACCGGTGATGAAAAAAAAAAAACTAAATTTTTAACCGTTCTTGTCAAAATAGCATTCACAAAAATAGTACTCTATTCACAAAAGTGGTGCTACGTTCACAAAATTGGTGTTATAAAAACGGAGTCATCTAATGATGATAATTTGATCAGATTCAAAAACTGCATTTATTTGTCACGGTAAAATTTTGGTACATGAGTACTTTCACATATGCGTAAATTTCATAATCCGATCTAAAAACCCAACGGATATCCGATTTGATAACCTGATCAGCTAAGGATAATTTATTTAAAAAGTAAAATAAAATAAATTGATATCAAAAGAGAAGGACAGATATTGATTAGAATAGGAAAAATTACAAATATATGGACTTTTTGAGTCAAATTTACAAAAGCATGAAGTTAAAGTAATGAAATTTCAAAAACATGAATTAACCTAAATTGTTGATGTATATATCAAATAATACTGTTTATTTTAATCAGTTACACGAACTACTCTTACTGTTTTGACGACAGTGATACAAAAAAAAAGTTAAAAAAAAATTAAATTTTGATCAGTAGTTAATAAAATAGCTTTCAGAAGAAGTGGTACCTCAATTCATAAAACACTGGTGCCGACGTGCCCAAAAATTGTGATGAAAAAAATAAAGTCATCTCATGATGATAATTTGATTAGATTCTCGTATTGGATTTACTTGTCGTTGAATGGTTAGTAGTATATGCGTACTATTATATATGCATAAGGTTATTCTTTGATCCTTTCTAATAGACCAATGGATATTTGACTTGATAACCTAATCCGCTAAGGATATATATTTTTTTTAAAAAATAAAATAAAATAAATTAATATCAAAGGGGAAGGAAAAATAATTATTCAAATAGATTAAATTACAAATACATGGACTTTTGGAGTCAAATTTACAAATACATGAAGAGAATGTCATGAAATTTCAAAAAATTGAATTGTCCTAAAATGCTTATGAGGATTTGAAGAAATATTGTTTATCTTATTCAAGTACCCAACCAAATCTTACAATTTTGCCAACCAGTAATAAAAAAAAAATACTAAATTTTGATCAGCAGTTAACACAATAGTCTTCACAAAAGGTGGTACCTCTACATACAAAAGTGGTGCCTATGTACACAAACGGACGTCCGATTTGATAACTTGATCGGCAAAGGAATTTTTTTTTATTTAAAAAAAATAAATTAAATTAATATCAAAAGATCAGGGAAAATAATTTTTAGGATAGATAAAATTACAAATACATGGACAATTTGAGTCTAATTTACAAATGCATGAAGTCAAAGTTGTGAAATTCCAAAAAACATAATTGTCCAAAAATATTGATGTGGATTTCAAAAAACACTTTTTATTCTATTCAAGTGCCAAAACTACTCTAATTATTTTAACAACCGGTGATGAAAAAAAAAAAACTAAATTTTTAACCGTTTTTGTCTAAATAGCATTCACAAAAATAGTACCTCTATTCACAAAAGTGATGCTACGTTCACAAAATTGGTGTTACAAAAATGGAGTCATCTAATGATGATAAATTGATCAGATTCAAAAACTGCATTTATTTGTCACGGTAAAATTTTGGTACATGAGTACTTTCACATATGCGTAAATTTCATAATCCGATCTAAAACCCAACGGATATCCGATTTGATAACCTGATCAGCTAAGGATAATTTATTTAAAAAGTAAAATAAAATAAATTGATATCAAAAGAGAAGGACAAATATTGATTAGAATAGGAAAAATTACAAATATATGGACTTTTTGAGTCAAATTTACAAAAGCATGAAGTTAAAGTAATGAAATTTCAAAAACATGAATTAACCTAAATTGTTGATGTATATATCAAATAATACTGTTTATTTTAATCAGTTACACGAACTACTCTTACTGTTTTGACGACAGTGATACAAAAAAAAAGTTAAAAAAAAATTAAATTTTGATCAGTAGTTAATAAAATAGCTTTCAGAAGAAGTGTTACCTCAATTCATAAAACACTGGTGCCGACTTGCCCAAAAATTGTGATGAAAAAAATAAAGTCATCTCATGATGATAATTTGATTAGATTTTCGTATTGGATTTACTTGTCGTTGAATGATTAGTAGTATATGCGTACTATTATATATGCATAAGGTTATTCTTTGATCCTTTCTAATAGACCAATGGATATTTGACTTGATAACCTAATCCGCTAAGGATATATATTTTTTTAAAAAAATAAAATAAAATAAATTAATATCAAAGGGGAAGGAAAAATAATTATTCAAATAGATTAAATTACAAATACATGGACTTTTGGAGTCAAATTTACAAATACATGAAGAGAATGTCATGAAATTTCAAAAAATTGAATTGTCCTAAAATGCTTATGAGGATTTGAAGAAATATTGTTTATCTTATTCAAGTACCCAACCAAATCTTACAATTTTGCCAACCAGTAATAAAAAAAAAATACTAAATTTTGATCAACAGTTAACACAATAGTTTTCACAAAAGGTGGTACCTCTACATACAAAAGTGGTGCCTATGTACACAAACGGACGTCCGATTTGATAACTTGATCGGCAAAGGAATTTTTTTTTTTATTTAAAAAAAATAAATTAAATTAATATCAAAAGATCAGGGAAAATAATTTTTAGGATAGATAAAATTACAAATACATGGACATTTGGAGTCTAATTTACAAATGCATGAAGTCAAAGTTGTGAAATTCCAAAAAACATAATTGTCCAAAAATATTGATGTGGATTTCAAAAAACACTTTTTATTCTATTCAAGTGCCCAAACTACTCTAATTATTTTAACAACCGGTGATGAAAAAAAAAAAAACTAAATTTTTAACCGTTCTTGTCAAAATAGCATTCACAAAAATAGTACCTCTATTCACAAAAGTGGTGCTACGTTCACAAAATTGGTGTTACAAAAATGGAGTCATCTAATGATGATAAATTGATCAGATTCAAAAACTGCATTTATTTGTCACGGTAAAATTTTGGTACATGAGTACTTTCACATATGCGTAAATTTCATAATCCGATCTAAAAACCCAACGGATATCCGATTTGATAACCTGATCAGCTAAGGATAATTTATTTAAAAAGTAAAATAAAATAAATTGATATCAAAAGAGAAGGACAGATATTGATTAGAATAGGAAAAATTACAAATATATGGACTTTTTGAGTCAAATTTACAAAAGCATGAAGTTAAAGTAATGAAATTTCAAAAACATGAATTAAACTAAATTGTTGATGTATATATCAAATAATACTGTTTATTTTAATCAGTTACACGAACTACTCTTACTGTTTTGACGACAGTGATACAAAAAAAAAGTTAAAAAAAAATTAAATTTTGATCAGTAGTTAATAAAATAGCTTTCAGAAGAAGTGGTACCTCAATTCATAAAACACTGGTGCCGACGTGCCCAAAAATTGTGATGAAAAAAATAAAGTCATCTCATGATGATAATTTGATTAGATTCTCGTATTGGATTTACTTGTCGTTGAATGATTAGTAGTATATGCGTACTATTATATATGCATAAGGTTATTCTTTGATCCTTTCTAATAGACCAATGGATATTTGACTTGATAACCTAATCCGCTAAGGATATATATTTTTTTTAAAAAATAAAATAAAATAAATTAATATCAAAGGGGAAGGAAAAATAATTATTCAAATAGATTAAATTACAAATACATGGACTTTTGGAGTCAAATTTACAAATACATGAAGAGAATGTCATGAAATTTCAAAAAATTGAATTGTCCTAAAATGCTTATGAGGATTTGAAGAAATATTGTTTATCTTATTCAAGTACCCAACCAAATCTTACAATTTTGCCAACCAGTAATAAAAAAAAAAATACTAAATTTTGATCAGCAGTTAACACAATAGTCTTCACAAAAGGTGGTACCTCTACATACAAAAGTGGTGCCTATGTACACAAACGGACGTCCGATTTGATAACTTGATCGGCAAAGGAATTTTTTTTTTTATTTCAAAAAAATAAATTAAATTAATATCAAAAGATCAGGGAAAATAATTTTTAGGATAGATAAAATTACAAATACATGGACATTTGGAGTCTAATTTACAAATGCATGAAGTCAAAGTTGTGAAATTCCAAAAAACATAATTGTCCAAAAATATTGATGTGGATTTCAAAAAACACTTTTTATTCTATTCAAGTGCCCAAACTACTCTAATTATTTTAACAACCGGTGATGAAAAAAAAAAAACTAAATTTTTAACCGTTCTTGTCAAAATAGCATTCACAAAAATAGTACCTCTATTCACAAAAGTGGTGCTACGTTCACAAAATTGGTGTTACAAAAATGGAGTCATCTAATGATGATAAATTGATCAGATTCAAAAACTGCATTTATTTGTCACGGTAAAATTTTGGTACATGAGTACTTTCACATATGCGTAAATTTCATAATCCGATCTAAAAACCCAACGGATATCCGATTTGATAACCTGATCAGCTAAGGATAATTTATTTAAAAAGTAAAATAAAATAAATTGATATCAAAAGAGAAGGACAGATATTGATTAGAATAGGAAAAATTACAAATATATGGACTTTTTGAGTCAAATTTACAAAAGCATGAAGTTAAAGTAATGAAATTTCAAAAACATGAATTAAACTAAATTGTTGATGTATATATCAAATAATACTGTTTATTTTAATCAGTTACACGAACTACTCTTACTGTTTTGACGACAGTGATACAAAAAAAAAAGTTAAAAAAAAATTAAATTTTGATCAGTAGTTAATAAAATAGCTTTCAGAAGAAGTGGTACCTCAATTCATAAAACACTGGTGCCGACGTGCCCAAAAATTGTGATGAAAAAAATAAAGTCATCTGATGATGATAATTTGATTAGATTCTGGTATTGGATTTACTTGTCGTTGAATGATTAGTAGTAAATGCGAACTATTATATATGCATAAGGTTATTCTTTGATCCCTTCTAATAAACCAATGGATATTTGACTTGATAACCTAATCCGCTAAGGATATATATTTTTTTAAAAAAATAAAATAAAATCAATTAATATCAAAGGGGAAGGAAAAATAATTATTCAAATAGATTAAATTACAAATACATGGACTTTTGGAGTCAAATTTACAAATACATGAAGAGAATGTCATGAAATTTCAAAAAATTGAATTGTCCTAAAATGCTTATGAGGATTTGAAGAAATATTGTTTATCTTATTCAAGTACCCAACCAAATCTTACAATTTTGCCAACCAGTAATAAAAAAAAAAATACTAAATTTTGATCAGCAGTTAACACAATAGTCTTCACAAAAGGTGGTACCTCTACATACAAAAGTGGTGCCTATGTACACAAACGGACGTCCGATTTGATAACTTGATCGGCAAAGGAATTTTTTTTTTTATTTAAAAAAAATAAATTAAATTAATATCAAAAGATCAGGGAAAATAATTTTTAGGATAGATAAAATTACAAATACATGGACATTTGGAGTCTAATTTACAAATGCATGAAGTCAAAGTTGTGAAATTCCAAAAAACATAATTGTCCAAAAATATTGATGTGGATTTCAAAAAACACTTTTTATTCTATTCAAGTGCCCAAACTACTCTAATTATTTTAACAACCGGTGATGAAAAAAAAAAAACTAAATTTTTAACCGTTCTTGTCAAAATAGCATTCACAAAAATAGTACCTCTATTCACAAAAGTGGTGCTACGTTCACAAAATTGGTGTTACAAAAATGGAGTCATCTAATGATGATAAATTGATCAGATTCAAAAACTGCATTTATTTGTCACGGTAAAATTTTGGTACATGAGTACTTTCACATATGCGTAAATTTCATAATCCGATCTAAAAACCCAACGGATATCCGATTTGATAACCTGATCAGCTAAGGATAATTTATTTAAAAAGTAAAATAAAATAAATTGATATCAAAAGAGAAGGACAGATATTGATTAGAATAGGAAAAATTACAAATATATGGACTTTTTGAGTCAAATTTACAAAAGCATGAAGTTAAAGTAATGAAATTTCAAAAACATGAATTAACCTAAATTGTTGATGTATATATCAAATAATACTGTTTATTTTAATCAGTTACACGAACTACTCTTACTGTTTTGACGACAGTGATACAAAAAAAAAGTTAAAAAAAAATTAAATTTTGATCAGTAGTTAATAAAATAGCTTTCAGAAGAAGTGGTACCTCAATTCATAAAACACTGGTGCCGACGTGCCCAAAAATTGTGATGAAAAAAATAAAGTCATCTCATGATGATAATTTGATTAGATTCTCGTATTGGATTTACTTGTCGTTGAATGATTAGTAGTATATGCGTACTATTATATATGCATAAGGTTATTCTTTGATCCTTTCTAATAGACCAATGGATATTTGACTTGATAACCTAATCCGCTAAGGATATATATTTTTTTTAAAAAATAAAATAAAATAAATTAATATCAAAGGGGAAGGAAAAATAATTATTCAAATAGATTAAATTACAAATACATGGACTTTTGGAGTCAAATTTACAAATACAGGAAGAGAATGTCATGAAATTTCAAAAAATTGAATTGTCCTAAAATGCTTATGAGGATTTGAAGAAATATTGTTTATCTTATTCAAGTACCCAACCAAATCTTACAATTTTGCCAACCAGTAATAAAAAAAAAAATACTAAATTTTGATCAGCAGTTAACACAATAGTCTTCACAAAAGGTGGTACCTCTACATACAAAAGTGGTGCCTATGTACACAAACGGACGTCCGATTTGATAACTTGATCGGCAAAGGAATTTTTTTTTTTATTTAAAAAAAATAAATTAAATTAATATCAAAAGATCAGGGAAAATAATTTTTAGGATAGATAAAATTACAAATACATGGACATTTGGAGTCTAATTTACAAATGCATGAAGTCAAAGTTGTGAAATTCCAAAAAACATAATTGTCCAAAAATATTGATGTGGATTTCAAAAAACACTTTTTATTCTATTCAAGTGCCCAAACTACTCTAATTATTTTAACAACCGGTGATGAAAAAAAAAAAAACTAAATTTTTAACCGTTCTTGTCAAAATAGCATTCACAAAAATAGTGCCTCTATTCACAAAAGTGGTGCTACGTTCACAAAATTGGTGTTACAAAAATGGAGTCATCTAATGATGATAAATTGATCAGATTCAAAAACTGCATTTATTTGTCACGGTAAAATTTTGGTACATGAGTACTTTCACATATGCGTAAATTTCATAATCCGATCTAAAAACCCAACGGATATCCGATTTGATAACCTGATCAGCTAAGGATAATTTATTTAAAAAGTAAAATAAAATAAATTGATATCAAAAGAGAAGGACAAATATTGATTAGAATAGGAAAAATTACAAATATATGGACTTTTTGAGTCAAATTTACAAAAGCATGAAGTTAAAGTAATGAAATTTCAAAAACATGAATTAACCTAAATTGTTGATGTATATATCAAATAATACTGTTTATTTTAATCAGTTACACGAACTAGTCTTACTGTTTTGACGACAGTGATACAAAAAAAAAGTTAAAAAAAAATTAAATTTTGATCAGTAGTTAATAAAATAGCTTTCAGAAGAAGTGGTACCTCAATTCATAAAACACTGGTGCCGACGTGCCCAAAAATTGTGATGAAAAAAATAAAGTCATCTCATGATGATAATTTGATTAGATTCTCGTATTGGATTTACTTGTCGTTGAATGATTAGTAGTATATGCGTACTATTATATATGCATAAGGTTATTCTTTGATCCTTTCTAATAGACCAATGGATATTTGACTTGATAACCTAATCCGCTAAGGATATATATTTTTTTAAAAAAATAAAATAAAATAAATTAATATCAAAGGGGAAGGAAAAATAATTATTCAAATAGATTAAATTACAAATACATGGACTTTTGGAGTCAAATTTACAAATACATGAAGAGAATGTCATGAAATTTCAAAAAATTGAATTGTCCTAAAATGCTTATGAGGATTTGAAGAAATATTGTTTATCTTATTCAAGTACCCAACCAAATCTTACAATTTTGCCAACCAGTAATAAAAAAAAAATACTAAATTTTGATCAGCAGTTAACACAATAGTCTTCACAAAAGGTGGTACCTCTACATACAAAAGTGGTGCCTATGTACACAAACGGACGTCCGATTTGATAACTTGATCGGCAAAGGAATTTTTATTTTATTTAAAAAAAATAAATTAAATTAATATCAAAAGATCAGGGAAAATAATTTTTAGGATAGATAAAATTACAAATACATGGACATTTGGAGTCTAATTTACAAATGCATGAAGTCAAAGTTGTGAAATTCCAAAAAACATAATTGTCCAAAAATATTGATGTGGATTTCAAAAAACACTTTTTATTCTATTCAAGTGCCCAAACTACTCTAATTATTTTAACAACCGGTGATGAAAAAAAAAAAAACTAAATTTTTAACCGTTCTTGTCAAAATAGCATTCACAAAAATAGTACCTCTATTCACAAAAGTGGTGCTACGTTCACAAAATTGGTGTTACAAAAATGGAGTCATCTAATGATGATAATTTGATCAGATTCAAAAACTGCAGAGAATGTCATTAAATTTCAAAAAATTGAATTGTCCTAAAATGCTTATGAGGATTTGAAGAAATATTGTTTATTTTATTCAAGTACCCAACCAAATCTTACAATTTTGCCAACCAGTAATAAAAAAAAAATATTCTAAATTTTGATCAGCAGTTAACAAAATAGTCTTCACAAAATGTGGTACCTCTATTTACAAAAGTGGTCCTATGTACACAAAAATAGTGAAGAAAAACTAGAGTCATCTGATAATAATAATTTGATCAGATTTTCAAATTAGATTACTTGTCATTGAGAGATTACTAGTACATGAGTACTTTCATATATGCATAACGTTATTCCGTAATCTGATCCAAAAACCAAACGGACAACCGATTAGATAACCTGATCGGCTAAGGATAGTTTTTTTTATTTAAAAAATAAAAAATTAAATTAATATCAAAAGATTAAGGAAAATAATTATTAGGATAGATAAAATTACAAATACATGGACTTTTGGAGTCGAATTTACAAATGCAAGAAGTCAAAGTCATGAAATTCCAAAAAACATAATTGTCAAAAAATATTGAAGAGGATTTCAAAAAACACTTTTTATTGTATTCCAGTGCCCAAACTACTCTAATTATTTTAACAACCGGTGATGAAAAAAAAACACTAAATTTTTAACCGTTATTGTCAAAATCGCATTCACAATAATAGTACCTCTATTCACAAAAGTGGTGCTACGTTCACAAAATTGGTGTTACAAAAACACCAAAATCACCCAAGAATGCCTAAATCCCAAAATAATCCCAAGTACGTGAAACTTCAAAATCACCCTAAGTACGCCAAAACTCCAAAATCACCCCAAGTAACCCTAAACCCAAATTAACCCAAAGTACACCAAAGCCCCAAAATCACCGAAGTATGCAAAAACCAAAAAATAACCACAAATATGCCAAAACCCAAAATTTGCCAAAATCCCAAAATTTTCAAAAACTCCAAATTCATTCAAAATAAGCTAAACCAAAAAATAACTCCAAGGAACCAAAATCCCAAAGATGACAAAATCCCAAAATCATCTCAAGTCACCCCTAAGACGCGAAAACCCAAAAATAACCCTAAGCAAGCCAAAACACATAAATCACCCAAGTAAGCCAAAACCACAAAATCACCCCAACTACGCTAAAACCCAATAGGCACCCAAAGTACTCTAAAACTAAAAAATCACCCCAATTACGCCAAAACCCCAATTACACCGAAAACCCAATATCACCCCAAGTACGACAAAACCCGAAAATCACTCAATTATGCTAAAACCCCAAAATCACCCAAGTACATCAAAACCTCAAAATCTCCCAGAGTACGCCAAAACTCCAAAATCACCCCATGTTCGTCAAAACCCCTAAATCAACCAAAGTACGCCCAGACCCCAAAATTAGCCGAAGAAAGCCAAACCCCATATTCACCCCAAGTAAGCCAAAACACCAAATACGAGAAAACCCAAAAATAACGGCAAGTACGCCAAAACACCAAAATCACCCCAAGGATGCCTAAACCACCAAATAATCCCAAGTACGCGAAAACTCCAAAGTCACCCCAAGTACGCCAAAACTCCAAAATCACCCAAGTAAGCCTAAACCCAAAAGAACCCAAAGTACACCAGAGCCCAAAATCACCCCAAGTACGCAAAACAAAAAAATAAAACGAAATACGCCAAAACTCAAAATTTGCCAAAATACCAAAATATTTCAAAACCCCAAAATCACTCCAAATAAGTTAAAACAACAAAATAACTCCAAGTAAACTCAAACCACAAATACGCCAAATTCCCATAATCATTTCAAGCCACCCCTAAGACGCCAAAACTCCAAAATCACCGTAAGTAAGTCAAAACACCTAAATCACCCCAAATAAGCCAAAACACAAAATCAACCCAATTACGCTAAAATCCAAAAATCACCAAAAGTACACTAAAACTCAAAAATCACTCCAATTACGCCAAAACCCCAATTACACCAAAACCACAATATCACCCCAAATACAACAAAATCCCAAAATCACCAAATTATGCCAAAACTTCAAAATCACACCAAGTACATCAAAACCTCAAAATCACCCAGAGTACGCAAAAACCCAAAATCACCCCAAGTTCGCCAAAACCCCAAAATCAACCAAAGTTCGCCAAAACCCAAAACTTAGCCCAAGTATGCCAAAACCCAAAATCACCCCAAGTACCCCTTAACCCCGAAATAACCAAAAGTATACCAAAGCCCCAAAATCACCCCAAGTACGCAAAAACCAAAAAATAACCACAAATACGCCAAAACCCAAAATTTACCAAAATCCAAAAATATTTCAAAATCTCAAAATCACTCCAAATAAGCTAAAACCACAAAATAACTCCAACTAACTAAACCTCAAATACGCCAAAATCCCAATATCATCTCAAGTCATCCCTAAGACGCCAAAATCCAAAAATCACCAAAAGTAAGCCAAAACATGTAAATCACTCCAAGTAAGCCAAAACCACAAAGTCACCCCAACTATGGTTAAATTCAAAAATCACCCAAAGTAACCTAAAACCCAAAAATCACCCCAATTACGCCAAAATCCCAATTACACCGAAACTCCAATATCACACCAAGTACGACAAAACCCAAAAATTACTCAATTATGCCAAAATCCCAAAATCACCCCAAGTACATCAAAACCTCAAAATCACCCAAAGTACGCCAAAACCCCAAAATCATCCCAAGTTCGCCAAACCCCAAAATCAACCAAAGTACGCCAAAACCACAAAATTTGTCGAAGTAAACCAAACCCCAAATTCACCCCAAGTTAACCAAAGCCCCAAATACGATAAAACACCAAAATAACCCCAAGCACGACAAAACTCCAAAATCACCCAAGGATGCCTAAACCCCAAAGTAAGCCCAAGTACGAATAAAACCCCAAATTTACCCAAAGTACACCAAAGTCCCAAAATCACCTCAAGTATGCAAAAACCAAAAAATAACCCCAAATAAGCCAAAACCCAAAATTTGCGAAAATCCCAAAATTTTCCAAACCCTAAAATCAAACCAAATAAGCTAAACCACAAAATCACCGTAAGTAAGCCAAAACACATAAATCACCCCAAGTAAGCCAAACCACAAAATCACCCCAACTACGCTAAAACCCAAAAGTCACCCAAAGTATTCTGAAACTCAAAAATCACCTCAATTACGCCAAAACCCCAATTACACCGAAACCCCAGTCTCACCCCAAGTACGCCAAAACTACAAAATCATCCAAGGATGCCTAAACCCCAAAATAAGCCCAAGTACGCGAAAACTCCAAAATCACCCCAAGTACGACAAAACTTCAAAATCACCCCAAGTAACCCTAAACACCGAAATAACCCAAAACACACCAAAGCCCCAAAATCACCCCAAATACGTAAAAACCAAAAAATAACAACAAATACGCCAAAACCCAAAATTTACCGAAATCCAAAAATTTTTCAAAATCCCAAAATCACTCCAAATAAGCTAAAACCACAAAATAACTCCAACTAACCAAAACCCCAAATACGCCAAAATCCCAAAATCATCTCAAGTCATCCCCAAAATAACCCTAAGTAAGCCAAAACAAGTAAATCACCCAACTACGCTAAAATTCAAAAATTACCCAAAGTACACTAAAACCCAAAAATCACCCCAAGTACATCAAAACCTCAAAATCACCCAGAGTACGACAAAACTCCAAAATCACCCCAAGTTCGCCAAAACCCCAAAATCAACCAAAGTACGCCAAAACCACAAAATTAGCCGAAGTAAACCAAACCCCAAATTCACCCCAAGTTAGCCAAAGCCCCAAATACGATAAAACCCCAAAATAACCCAAAGTACGCCAAAACACCAAAATCACCCCAAGGATGCCTAAATCCCAAAATAATCCCAAGTATGCGAAACTTCAAAATCACCCTAAGTACGCCAAAACTACAAAATCACCCCAAGTAACCCTAAACCCAAATTAACCCAAAGCACACCAAAGCCCCAAAATCACCCCAAGTGCACAAAAACCAAAAAATAACCCCAAATATGCCAAAACCCAAAATTTGCCAAAATTCTAAAATTTTCAAAAACCCAAAAATCACTCAAAATAAGCTAAACCAAAAAATAACTCCAAGTAACCAAAACCCCAAAGATGAAAAAATCACAAAATCAACTCAAGTCACCCCTAAGACGCCAAAACCCCAAAATAACCTAACTAAGCCAAAACACATAAATCACCCAAGTTAGCCAAAGCCCCAAATATGATAAAAACCCAAAACTGAACCCCAAGTTAGCAAAAACCACAAAATTAGCCGAAGTAAACCAAACCCCAAATTCACCCCAAGTTAGCCAAAGCCCCAAATATGATAAAAACCCAAAAAAAACCCCAAGTACGCCAAAACTCCAAAACCACCCCAAGTAACCCTAAACCCCAAAATAACCCAAAGTACAGGAAAGCCCCAAAATCACCCCAAGTACGCAAAAACCAAAAAATAACCACAAATACGCCAAAACCAAGAATTTGCAAAACTCCCAAAATATTTTAAAACACCAAAATCACTACAAATAAGCTAAAGTCACAAAATAACTATAACTAACCAAAACCCCAAATACGCCAAAATCCCAAAATCATCTCAAGTCATCCCTAAAGGCCAAAACCCAAAAATCACACTAAGTAAGCCCAAACACGTAAATCACCCCAAGTAAGCGAAAATCACAAAATCACACCAACTACGCTAAAATCCAAAAATCACCCAAAGTACACTAAAACCTAAAAATCACCACAATTACGCCAAAACCCCAATTACACCGAACCCAATATCACCTCAAGTACGACAAAATCCGAAAATCACTCAATTATGCCAAAACCCCAAAATCACCCCAAGTATAGCAAAACCTCAAAATCACCTAGAGTACGCCAAAATCCCAAAATTACCCCAAGTTTGCCAAAACCCCAAAATCAACCAAAGTACGCCAAAACTTCAATATCACCTCAAGTACGAATAAAACCCCAAAATCACCCAAATATGCCAAAACATCATAATCACCCCAAGTACACCAAACCCTCAAAATCACCCAGAATACGCGAAAACTCCAAAATCACCCCAAGTTCGCCAAAACCCCAAAATCATTCAAAATAAGCTAAACGAAAAAATAACTCCAAGTAACCAAAACCCCAAAGACGCCAAAATCCCAAAATCATCTCAAGTCACCCCTAAGACGTCAAAACCCCAAAATCACCCTAAGTAAGCCAAAACATATAAATCACACAAGTAAGCAAAAACCACAAAATCACCCCAACTATGCTAACACCGAATAGGCACCCAAAGTACACTAAAACTCAAAAATCACTCCAATTACGCCAAAACCCCAATAACACCAAAACCACAATATCACCCCAATTAAAACAAAACCCCAAAATCACCCAATTATGCCAAAACTCCAAAATCACACCAAGTACATCAAAACCTCAAAATCACCCAGAGTACGCAAAAATTCCAAAATCACCCCAAGTTCGCCAAAACCCCAAAATCAACCAAAGTTTGCCAAGACCCCAAACTTAGCCCAAGTATGCCAAACCCCAAAATCACCGCAAGTAACCCTAAACCCTGAAATAACCAAAAGTACACCAAAGCCCCAAAATCACCCCAAGTACGCAAAAACTAAAAAATAATCACAAATACGCCAAAACCCAAAATTTACGAAGATCCCAAAATATTTCAAAATCCCAAAATCACTCCAAATAAGCTAAAACCAGAAAATAACTCCAACTAACCAAACCCCAAATACGCCAAAATCGCAATATCATCTCAAGTCATCCCTAAGATGCCAAAACCCCAAAATCATCCAAAGTAAGCCAAAACACGTAAATCAACCCAAGTAAGCCAAAACCACAAAATCACCCCAACTACGCTTAAATTCAAAAATTACCCAAAGTAACCTAAAACCCAAAAATCACCCCAATTACGCCAAAATCCCAATTACACAGAAACCCCAATATCACCCCAAGTACGACAAAACCCAAAAATCACTCAATTATGCCAAAACCCCAAAATTACCCCAAGTACATCAAAACCTCAAAATCACCCAGAGTACGCCAAAACCCCAAAATCACCCCAACTTCGTCAAACCCCAAAATCAACCAAAGTACGCCAAAACTTCAATATCACCCCAAATACGAATAAAACCCCAAAATCACCAAATTATGCCAAAACATCATAATCACCCCAAGTACACCAAAACCTCAAAGTCACCCAGAATACGCCAAAACACCAAAATCACCCCAAGTTCGCCGAAACCCCAAAATCAACCAAATTTCGATAAAACCCCAAAATTAGCCCAAGTAAGCCAAAACCCCAAAATCACCCCAAGTCCGCCAAACCTCAAAATCAACCAAAGTTTCCAAAACCCCAAAATTAGCCCAAGTAAGTCAAACCCCAAATTCACCCCAAGTAAGCCAAAACCCCAAATACACGAAAACCCACAAATAACTCCAAGTACGGCAAAACTCCAAAATCATCCCAAGGATGCCTAAACCCCAAAATAAGCCCAAGTACGACAAACTCCAAAATCACCCCAAGTAACCCTAAACCCCAAATTAACCCAAAGTACACCAAAGCCCAAAATCACCCCAAGTACGCAAAAACCAAAAAATAACCCCAAATACGCCAAAAACCAAAATTTGCGAAAATCCCAAAATTTTCCAGAACCCCAAAATCACTCCAAATAAGCTAAACCACAAAATAACTTCAAGTAAAACAAAACCCAAATACGACAAAATCCCAAAACCATCTCAAGTCACCCCTAAGACGCCAAAATCCCAAAATCACCATAAGTAAGCCAAAACACATAAATCACCCTAAGTAAGCCAAACCACAAAATCACCCCAACTACGCTAAAACCCAAAAGTCACCCAAAGTATTCTGAAACTCAAAAATCACCCAATTACGCCAAAACCCCAATTACACCGAAACCCCAGTATCACCCCAAGTACGCCAAAACTCCAAAATCACCCAAGGATGCCTAAACCCCGAAATAAGCCCAAGTACGCGAAAACTCCAAAATCACCCCAAGTACGACAAAACTCCAAAATTACCCCAAGTAACCCTAAACACCGAAATAACCCATAGCACACCAAAGCCCCAAAATCACCCCAAATAAGCAAAAACCAAAAAATAACCGCAAATACGCCAAAACCCAAAATTTACCAAAATCCCAAAATTTTTCAAAATCCCAAAATCACTCCAAATAAGCTAAAACCACAAAATAACTCCAACTAACCAGAACCCCAAATACGCCAAAATCCCAAAATCATCTCAAGTCATCCCCAAAATAACCCTAAGTAAGCCAAAACAAGTAAATCAACCAACTACGCTAAAATTCAAAAATTACCCAAAGTACACTAAAACCCAAAAATCACTCAAGTACATCAAAACCTCAAAATCACCTAGAGTACGACAAAACGCCAAAATCACCCCAAGTTCGCCAAAACCCCAAAATCAACCAAAGTACGCCAAAACCACAAAATTTGCCGAAGTAAACCAAACCCCAAATTCACCCCAAGTTAGCCAAAGCCCCAAATACGATAAAACCCCAAAATAACCCAAAGTACGCCAAAACACCAAAATCACCCCAAGGATGCCTAAATCCCAAAATAATCCCAAGTACGCGAAACTTCAAAATCACCCTAATTACGCCAAAACTACAAAATCACCCCAAGTAACCCTAAACCCAAATTAACCCAAAGCACACCAAAGTATGCCAAAACTCCAAAATCACACCAAGTAACCCTAAACCCCAAATTAACCTAAAGTACACCAAAGTCTGAAAATCACCCCAAGTACGCAAAAACCAAAAAATAACCCCAAATATGCCAAAACCCAAAATTTGCCAAAATCCCAAAATTTTCAAAAACCCCAAAATCACTCAAAATAAGCTAAACCAAAAAATAACTCCAAGTAACCAAAACCCAAAAGATGAAAAAATCCCAAAATCAACTCAAGTCACCCCTAAGACGCCAAAACCCCAAAATCACCCAAAGTATACTAAAACCTCAAAAATCACCAAAGTATACTAAAACCCAAAAATCACCCCAATTACGCGAAAACCCCAAAATCACTCAATTATGCGAAAACCCCAAAATGACCCCAAGTACATCAAAACCTCAAAATCACCGACAGTACGACAAAACCCCAAAATCACCCCAAGTTCGCCAAAACCCAAAAATGAACCCCAAGTTAGCAAAAACCACAAAATTAGCCGAAGTAAACCAAACCCCAAATTCACCCCAAGTTAGCCAAAGCCCCAAATACGATAAAAACCCAAAATAACCCCAAGTACGCCAAAACTCCAAAATAACCCCAAGGATGCCTAAATCCCAAAATAATCCCAAGTACGCGAAAACTTCAAAATCACCCCAAGTACGCCAAAACTCCAAAACCACCCCAAGTAACCCTAAACCCCAAAATAACCCAAAGTACAGGAAAGCCCCAAAGTACAGGAAAGCCCCAAAATCACCCCAAGTACGCAAAAATAAAAAAATAACCAGAAATACACCAAAACCAAAAATTTTTAAAAATCCCAAAATATTTCAAAACACCAAAATCACTACAAATAAGCTAAAGCCACAAAATAACTCCAACTAACCAAAACCCCAAATACGCCAAAATCCCAATATCATCTCAAGTCATCCCTAAGAAGCCAAACACGTAAATCACCCCAAATAAGCCAAAACCACAAAATCACCCCAACTACGCTAAAATCCAAAAATCACCCAAAATACACTAAAATCCAAAAATACCCCAATTACGCCAAAACCCCAATTACACCGAAACCCCAATATCACCTCAAGTACGACAAAACCCGAAAATCACTCAATTATGCAAAAACCCCAAAATCACCCCAAGTACATAAAAACCTCAAAATCACCCAGAGTACGCCAAAACCCCAAAATCACCCAAGTTTGCCAAAACTCCAAAATCAACCAAAGTACGCCAAAACTTCAATATCACGCCAAGTACGAATAAAACCCTAAAATCACCCAATTATGCCAAAACATCACAATCACCCCAAGTACACCAAACCCTCAAAATAACCCAGACTACGCGAAAACCCCAAAATCACCCCAAATCACCAAAACCCCAAAATCAACCAAAGTTCGCCAAAATCTAAAAATTAACCGAAGGAAGCCAAACCCCAAATTCACCCCAAGTAAGTCAAAACCCCAAATACGCGAAAACCCCAAAATAACCCCAAGTACGTCAAAACTCCAAAATCACCACAAGGATGCCTAAACCCCAAAATAAGCCCAAGTACGAGAAAACTCCAAAATCACCCCAAGTACGCCAAAACTCTAAAATCACCCCAAGTACGACAAAACCCGAAAATCACTCAATTACGCCAAAACCCCAAAATCACCCAAGTACATCAAAACCTCAAAATCACCCAGAGTACGCCAAAACCCCAAAATCACCCCAAGTTCGTCAAAACTCCAAAATCAACCAAAGTACGCCAGTCCCCCAAAATTAGCCGAAGAAAGCCAAACCCCATATTCACCCCAAGTAAGCCAAAACACCAAATATGAGAAAACCCAAAAATAACCGCAAGTATGGCAAAACTCCAAAATCACCCCAAGGATGCCTAAACCACAATAATCTCAAGTACGCGAAAACTACAAAGTCACCCCAAGTACGCCAAAACTCCAAAATCACCCAAGTAAGCCTAAACCCCAAAAAACCCAAAGTACACCAGAGCCCCAAAATCACCTCAAGTACGCAAAAACCAAAAAATAACACGAAATACGCCAAAACTCAAAATTTGCCAAAATACCAAAATATTTCAAAACCCCAAAATATTCCAAAACCCCAAAATCACTCCAAATAAGCTAAAACCACAAAATAACTCCAAGTAAACCGAAACCCCAAATACGCCAAATTCCAAAAATCATCTCAAGCCACCCCTAAGACGCCAAAACCCCAAAATCACCGTAAGTAAGTCAAAACACCCAAATCACCCAAATAAGCCAAAACCACAAAATCACCCCAACTACGCTAAAATTCAAAAATCACCCAAAGTATACTAATACCCAAAAATCACCTCAATTCCGCCAAAACAACAAAATCACTCAATTATGCAAAAACACCAAAATGACCCCAAGTACATCAAAACCTCAAAATCACCGAGAGTACGACAAAACCCCAAAATCGCCCCAAGTTTGCCAAAACCCAAAAATGAACCCCAAGTTAGCAAAAACCACAAAATTAGCCGAACTAAACCAAACCCCAAATTCACCCCAAGTTAGCCAAAGCCCCAAATACGATAAAAACCCAAAAAAACCCTAAGTACGCCAAAACTCCAAAATAATCCCAAGGATGCCTAAATCCCAAATTAATCCCAAGTACGCGAAAACTTCAAAATCACCCCAAGTACGCCAAAACTCCAAAATCACCCCAAGTAACCCTAAACCCCAAAATAACCCAAAGTACAGGAAAGCCCCAACATCACCCCAAGTACGCAAAAACCAAAAAATAACCACAAATATGCCAAAACCAAGAATTTGCAAAAATCCCAAAATATTTCAAAATACCAAAATCACTACAAATAAGCTAAAGTCACAAAATAACTATAACTAACCAAAACCCCAAATACGCCAAAATCCCAAAATCATCTCAAGTCATCCCTAAGAAGCCAAAACCCAAAAATCACACTAAGTAAACCCAAACATGTAAATCACCCCAAGTAAGCCAAAACCACAAAATCACACCAACTACGCTAAAATCCAAAAATCACCCAAAATATACTAAAACCCAAAAATCACCCCAATTACGCCAAAACCCCAATTACACCGAAACCTCAATATCACCTCAAGTACGACAAAACCCAAAAATCACAAAATTATGCCAAAACCCCAAAATCACCCAATTATGCCAAAACTCCAAAATCACCCCAAGTACAACAAAACCTCAAAATCACCCAGAGTACGCCAAAACCCCAAAATCAACCCAAGTTTGCCAAAACCCCAAAATCAACCAAAGTATGCCAAAACTTCAACATCACCTCAAGTACGAATAAAACCCCAAAATCACCCAATTATGCCAAAACATCATAATCACCCCAAGTACACCAAACCCTCAAAATCACCCAGAATACGCGAAAACTCCAAAATCACCCCAAGTTCGCCTAAACCCTAAACCCTAAACCCTAATCCCAAAATAAGCTAAACCAAAAAATAACTCCAAGTAACCAAAACCCCAAAGACGCCAAAATCCCAAAATCATCTCAAGTCACCCCTGAGACGCCAAAATCCCAAAATCACCCTAAGTAAGCCAAAACATATAAATCACACAACTAAGCAAAAACCACAAAATCACCCCAACTATGTTAAAACTCAAAAGCCACCCAAAGTACTCTAAAACTAAAAAAATTACCCCAATTACGCCAAAACCCCAATTACACCGAAACC
Source organism: Cornus controversa (assembly GCA_026545225.1). Taxonomy (NCBI): domain Eukaryota; kingdom Viridiplantae; phylum Streptophyta; class Magnoliopsida; order Cornales; family Cornaceae; genus Cornus; species Cornus controversa. The sequence continues at coordinate 104,903,801 of CM048846.1, read as the reverse complement.
CCAATATCACCCCAAGTACGACAAAACCCGGTAATCACTCAATTACCCCGAAACCCAAAAATCACCCAAGTACATCAAAACCTCAAAATCACCCAGAGTACGCCAAAACCCCAAAATCACCCAAAGTTCGTCAAAACCCCAAAATCAACCAAAGTACGCCAAAACCCCAAAATTAGCCGAAGAAAGCCAAACCCCATATTCACCCCAAGTAAGCCAAAACACCAAATACGAGAAAACCAAAAAACAACCGCAAGTACGCCAAAACTCCAAAATCACCCCAAGGATGCTTAAACCACCAAATAATCCAAAGTACACGAATACTCCAAAGTCACCCCAAGTACGCCAAAACTCCAAAATCACCCAAGTACGCCAAAACTACAAAATCATCCAAGGATGCCTAAACCCCAAAATAAGCCCAAGTACGCGAAAACTCCAAAATCACCCCAAGTACGACAAAACTCCAAAATCACCCCAAGTAACCCTAAACACCGAAATAACCCAAAGCACACCAAAGCCCCTAAATCACCCCAAATGCGCAAAAACCAAAAAATAACCACAAATACGCCAAAACCCAAAATTTACGAAAATCCAAAAATTTTTCAAAATCCCAAAATCACTCCAAATAAGCTAAAACCACAAAATAACTCCAACTAACCAAAACCCCAAATACGCCAAAATCCCAAAATCATCTCAAGTCATCCCCAAAATAACCCTAAGAAAGCCAAAACAAGTAAATCACCCAACTACGCTAAAATTCAAAAATTACCCAAAGTACACTAAAACCCAAAAATCACCCCAAGTACATCAAAACCTCAAAATCACCCAGAGTACGACAAAATTCCAAAATCACCCCAAGTTCGCCAAAACCCCAAAATCAACCAAAGTACGCCAAAACCACAAAATTAGCCGAAGTAAACCAAACCACAAATTCACCCCAAGTTAGGCAAAGCCCCAAATACGATAAAACCCCAAAATAACCCAAAGTACGCCAAAACACCAAAATCACCCCAAGGATGCCTAAATCGCAAAATAATCCCAAGTACGCGAAACTTCAAAATCACCCTAAGTACGCCAAAACTACAAAATCACCCCAAGTAACCCTAAACCCAAATTAACCCAAAGCACACCAAAGCCCCAAAATCACCCCAAGTACGCAAAAACCAAAAAATAACCCCAAATATGCCAAAACCCAAAATTTGCCAAAATTCCAAAATTTTCAAAAACCCCAAAATCACTCAAAATAAGCTAAACCAAAAAATAACTCCAAGTAACCAAAACCCCAAAGATGAAAAAATCACAAAATCAACTCAAGTCACCCCTAAGACGCCAAAACCCCAAAATAACCTAACTAAGCCAAAACACATAAATCACCCAAGTAAGCCAAAACCACAAAATCACCCAACTACGCTAAAACACAATAGGCACCCAAAGTACTCTAAAACTAAAAAATCACCCCAATTAAGCAATAACCCCAATTACACCAAAAATCCAATATCACCCCAAGTACGACAAAACCCGAAAATCACTCAATTATGCCAAAACCCCAAAATCACCCAAGTACATCAAAACCTCAAAATCACCCAGAGTACACCAAAACTCCAAAATCACCACAAGTACGGCAAAAATCCAAAATCACCCCAAGTTAGCCAAAGCCCCAAATACGATAAAAACCCAAAATAATCCCAAGTACGCCAAAACTCCAAAATAACCCCAAGGATGCCTAAATCCCAAAATAATCCCAAGTACGCGAAAACTTCAAAATCACCCCAAGTACGCCAAAACTCCAAAACCACCCCAAGTAACCGTAAACCCGAAAATAACCCAAAGTACACGAAAGTCCCAAAATCACCCCAAGTACGCAAAAACCAAAAAATAACCACAAATACGCCAAAACCAAAAATTTGCAAAAATCCCAAAAAATTTCAAATCATCAAAATCACTACAAATAAGCTAAAGCCACAAAATAACTCCAACTAACCAAAACCCCAAATACGCCAAAACCCAAAATCATCTCAAGTCATCCCTAAGAAGCCAAAACCTAAAAATCACACTAAGTAAACCCAAACACGTAAATCACCCCAAGTAAGCCAAAACCACAAAATCACACCAATTACGCTAAAATCCAAAAATCACCCAAAGTACACTAAAACCCAAAAATCACCCCAATTACGCCAAAACCCCAATTACACCGAAACCCCAATATCACATCAAGTACGACAAAATCCGAAAATCACTCAATTATGCCAAAACCCCAAAATCACCCCAAGTACATCAAAACCTCAAAATCACACAGAGTACGCCAAAACCCCAAAATCACCCCAAGTTTGCCAAAACCCCAAAATCAACCAAAGTACGCCAAAACTTCAATATCACCCCAAGTACGAATAAAACCCTAAAATCACCCAATTAAGCCAAAACATCATCATCACCACAAGTACACCAAACCCTCAAAATCGCCCAGAATACCCCAAAACCCCAAAATCACCCCAAGTTCGCCAAAACCCCAAAATTAACTAAAGTTCGCCAAAATCCAAAAATTAGCCGAAGTAAGCTAAACCCCAAATTCACCCCAAGTAAGTCAAAACGCCAAATACGCGAAAACCCCAAAATAACCCCAAGTACGGCAAAACTCCAAAATCACCCCAAGGAAGCCTAAACCCCAAACTAATCCCAAGTACGAGAAAACTCCAAAATCACCCCAAGTACGCCAAAACTTCAAAATCAACTCAAGTATGACAAAACCCGGAAATCACTCAGTCACGCCAAGACCCCAAAATTAGCCGAAGAAAGCCAAACCCCATATTCTCCCCAAGTAAGCCAAAATACCAAATACGAGAAAACCCAAAAATAACCGCAAGTATGGCAAAACTCCAAAATCACCCCAAGGATGCCTAAACCACAAAATAATCCCAAGTACGCGAAAACTACAAAGTCACCCCAAGTACGCCAAAACTCCAAAACCACCCAAGTAAGCCTAAACCCGAAAAATCCCAAAGTACACTAGAGCCCCAAAATCACCCCAAGTACGCAAAAACCAAAAAATAAAATGAAATATGCCAAAACTCAAAATTTGCCGAAATACCAAAATATTTCAAAACCCCAAAATATTCCAAAACCCCAAAATCACTCCAAATAAGCTAAAATCACAAAATAATTCCAAGTAAACCCAAACCCCAAATACGCCAAATTCCCAAAATCATCTCAAGTCACCCCTAAGACGCCAAAACCGCAAAATCACCGTAAGTAAGTCAAAACACCTAAATCACCCCAAATAAGCCAAAACCACAAAATCACCCCAACTACGCTAAAATCCAAATATCACCAAAAGTACACTAAAACTCAAAAATCACTCCAATTACGCCAAAACCCCAATTACACCAAAACCACAATATCACCCTAATTAAAACAAAACCCCAAAATCACCCAATTATGCCAAAACTCCAAAATCACACCAAGTACATCAAAACCTCAAAATCACCTAGAGTACGCAAAAATCCCAAAATCACCCCAAGTTCGTCAAAACCCCAAAATCAACCAAAGTTCGCCAAAACCCCAAACTTAGCCCAAGTATGCCAAACCCCAAAGTCACCGCAAGTAACCCTAAACCCTGAAATAACCAAAAGTACACCAAAGCCCCAAAATCACCCCAAGTACGCAAAAACTAAAAAATAATCACAAATACGCCAAAACCCAAAATTTCCCAAGATCCCAAAATATTTCAAAATCCCAAAATCACTCCAAATAAGCTAAAACCAGAAAATAACTCCAACTAACCAAACCCCAAATACGCCAAAATCCCAATATCATCTCAAGTCATCCCTAAGACGCCAAAATCCCAAAATCATCCAAAGTAAGTCAAAACACGTAAATCAACCCAAGTAAGCCAAAACCACAAAATCACCCCAACTACGCTTAAATTGAAAAATTACCCAAAGTAACCTAAAACCCAAAAATCACCCCAATTACGCCAAAATCCCAATTACACCGAAACCCCAATATCACCCCAAGTACGACAAAACCCAAAAATCACTCAATTATGCCAAAACCTAAAAATCACCCCAAGTACATCAAAACCTCAAAATCACCCAGAGTACGCCAAAACCCCAAAATCACCCCAAGTTCGTCAAACCCCAAAATCAACCAAAGTACGCCAAAACTTCAATATCACCCCAAGTACGAATAAAACCCCAAAATCACCCAATTATGCCAAAACATCATAATCACCCCAAGTACACCAAAACCTCAAAGTCACCCAGAATACGCCAAAACCCCAAAATCACCCCAAGTTCGCCAAAACCCCAAAATCAACCAAATTTTGACAAAACCCCAAAATTAGCCCAAGTAAGCCAAAACCCCAAAATCACCCCAAGTTCGCCAAACCCCAAAATCAGCCAAAGTTTGCCAAAACCCCAAAAATTAGCCCAAGTAAGTCAAACCCCAAATTCACCCCAAGTAAGCCAAAACCCCAAATACACGAAAACCCACAAATAACCCCAAGTATGGCAAAACTCCAAAATCATCCCAAGGATGCCTAAACCCCAAAATAAGCCCAAGTACGACAAACTCCAAAATCGCCCCAACTACGCCAAAACTCCAAAATCACCCCAAGTAACCCTAAACCCCAAATTAACCCCAAGTACACCAAAGCCCCAAAATCACCTCAACTACGCAAAAATCAAAAAATAACCCCAAATACGCCAAAACCCAAAATTTACGAAAATCCCAAAATTTTTCAGAACCCCAAAATCACTCCAAATAAGCTAAACCACAAAATAACTCCAAGTAAAACAAAACCCCAAATACGCCAAAATACCAAAACCATCTCAAGTCACCCCTAAGACGCCAAAATCCCAAAATCACCATAAGTAAGCCAAAACACATAAATTACCCCAAATAAGCCAAACCACAAAATCACCCCAACTACGCTAAAACCCAAAAGTCACTCAAAGTATTCTGAAACTCAAAAATCACCCCAATTACGCCAAAACCCCAATTACACCGAAACCCCAGTTTCACCCCAAAATGGACCCGGAAACCCCGAAACCCCAAAATGGACCCAGAAATTCCGAAACCCCAAAATGGACCCGAAAACCCCGAAACCCCAAAATGGACCCGGAAACCCCGAAACCCCAAAATGGACCCGGAAACCCCGGAATATATAATTTGTAATTAAATTTGGTTTTACGTTCAGAAATAATCATTTATTAAATAAATTTGAAATACTCTACGTAGCATATTTAATAATTTTTTTTACAAACTTTGTAACTAATAAATTTTTTTACATTGATCGATAATATGATATAAAATATTTAATAAGTATCTTTTACTTTATTTATTTATACAATATAAAATAAACTAACAATAATAATTAATACAAATTTTAATAAACAAATAGTATGTATCATAAATAATAATTAATTTATCATAACTATAACTGATAATAAACTATTTATCATAAATAGTAATTTATTTAACAAACAATGCAATTAATAAAAAACTATGTTGCATAAATAGTAATTTATTTTACAAAATATGATACTATTAGTAAACTAGGTAGCATTAATAACTATTTCTTCAAAAAAAATTATAATTTATTTAACATACCATGTAACTTAAATAAAAATTTATTATGAATTATATACTATTTATATTAAATAATAATTTATTTAATCAACTTTGTAATAAATATTCAACTATGCGGCATAAATAATCATTTATTTTACAAAAATTTTTTTTACATTGATAGATATTTTGATATACGTCATGGATAAGTATATTTTACATTATTTAATTAAACCATATAAAATGAACATACAATAATAATCCATGAAATTTTTAATAAAAATAAAGTATGAACCATAAATACTAATTTATTTAACAAAATTATAATTTATAACAAAATATGTAGAATAAATATCAATTTATTTGAAATATATATAATTAATAATAAAGTGTGTAGCATAAATAATAATTTATTTAACAAATTATTTAACATAAACTATTTTGCACAGATAATAATTTATTCAACAAATATCTAATTATTATTAAACTACGTAGTATAAATAATAATTTATTTAACAAATTGTGAAATTAATAATAAACTATGTAGCATAAATGACAATTTATTTAACAAACTATGAAATTAATAATAAACAATGTAGCATAAATAATAATTTATTATGAATTATGATCTATGTAACACAAATAATAATTTGTTATCCCAACTCTGCAATTAATTTTCTAATATGTAGCTTAAATAATCATTTATTTAATGAATATATAATTTGTAATTAACTATGTTTTTACATTCAGAAATAATCATATATTAAACAAATTTCAAATACTCTATGTAACATATTCAATCATTTTTTTAACAAACTTTGAAACTAATATATTTTTTTACATTGATAGATAATATGATATCAAATCTTTAATAAGTATATTTTACATTATTTAATTATACAATATAAAATAAAATCACAATAATAATTAATGCAAATTTTAATAAACAAATAGTATGTATCATAAATAATAATTAATTTATCATAACTATAACTGATAATAAATTGTGTATTATAAATAATAAATTATTTAACAAACAATGCAATTAATAAAAAACTATGCTACATAATTCATTATTAACTAGATATTGGTTGAAGAAATTTTTATTTATGCTACATAATTCATTATTAGATACATTCTTAGTTATATAAATTATTATTTATGTTGAATATTTTATTATTAATTAGGCGTTTGTAAATAAAGCCACATAATCTATTGTTAATTAAATATTTGTTGAGTAAATTGTTATTTATGATATATAGTCATTATTAATAAAAAAAATTAAATAAATTGTTATTTTTGCTACATAGTTCAATATTAACTAGATATTTGTTGAAGAAATTTTTATTTTTGCTACTTAATTCATTATTAGATACATTCTTAGTTATATAAATTATTATATATGTTGAATATTTTATTATTAATTAGGTGTTTGTAAATAAATTATTAATCATGCCACATAATTTATTGTTAATTAAATATTTGTTGACTAAATTGTTATTTATGATATATAGTCATTATTAATAAAAAAAATTTAAATAGATTATTATTTTTGCTACATATTTTACTTGATATTTGTTAAATAAATTATTATTCATGCACAATGGTTTATTCCAAGTTACATAGTTTGTAATTAATTATAAATTTGTTATATAAATTATTATTTATTCTACATATTTCATTATTAAATACATTGTCCTTAATTAAATTATTATTTATGATACATAGTTGATATTTAATGATAATTTATTATTTAGGCTACATATTTGCATGTTCATTAAATAGTTTGTTAATAAATTATTATTTATGTTATAGAGTTTATGATGGATAATAAATTATTATCTATGCACATAGTTTACTTTTAAATATATTTTTTTTTAAATAAATTATTATTTATGTTACATAATTCCTTATTTGTTGCATAGTTAGTTAAGTAAATTGTTTCTTATTTTACATAGTTGATTTCGAGCTAAATAAATTATTATTTGTGCTGCATAATTTGTTATTAATTGGGTGTTAGTTAAGTAAATTATTAACTATGCTACATAATTTATTTTTATTTAGATATTTGTTGAATAAATTATAATTTATGCTATATAGTCATTATTAATAAAATATTTGTTAAAAAAATTATTATTCTTGTTAGATATTTTACTAGATATTTGTTAAATAAATTATTAGTCATGGACAATAGTTTATTACTTGTTACATGGTTTGTTAAATAAATTAATATTTATCTTACATAGTATATATTATTAGTTATATGTTTGTTTTATAAAGTATTATTTATGCAACATATATCAATCTTAAATACATTGTTTCTTAAGCAAATTATTATTTATGATACGTAGTTGATATTTGATAATAATTTATTATTTTTGCTACATAGTTTCTTGTTAATTACATAGTTTGTTTAATAAATTTTTATTTGAGTTACATAGTTTATAATTCATAATAAGTTATTATTTATACACATAATTTGTTAATAATTATATAGTTTGTTAAATAAATTATTATTTATGTTACATAATTCATTATTTGTTGTATAGTTAGTTAATTAAATTGTTTCTTATGCCACATAGTTTGTTTCGAATTAAATTGTTTATTAATTAAATAAATTATTATTTTGATACCTAATTTCTTAGATATTTGTTGAATAAATTATTATTCATTCTATGTATTTTATTAATAGTTCAATTGTTTTTTAAAATAAATTATTATTCATGCTACATAGCTCAATATTAATTAGATATTTGTTGAAGAAATTTTTATTTATACTACATAATTCATTATTAGATACATTCTTAGTTATATAAATTATTATTTATGTTGCATATTTTATTATTAATTAGGCGTTGGTAAATAAATTATTAATTATGCCACTTAATTTATTATTACTTAAATATTTGTTGAGTAAATTGTTATTCATGTGATATAGTCATTATTAATAAAATATTTTTTAAATAAAATATTATTTTTCTACATATTTTACTTGATATTTGTTAAATAAATTATTATTCATGCACAATGGTTTAATACAAGTTACATAGTTTTTTATTAATTATATATTTGTTATATAAATTATTATTTATTCTACATTTTTCATTATTAAATACATTGTCCTTGCGTAAATTATTATTTATGATACATAGTTGATATTTAATGATAAGTTTGTTATTTAGGCTTAATATTTGGATGTTCATTAAATAGTTTGTTTAATAAATTATTATTTATGTTATAGAATTTATAATGGATAATAAATTATTATCTATGCACATAGTTTACTTTTAAATATATATTTTGTTAAATAAATTATTATTTATGTTACATAATTCCTTATTTGTTGCATAGTTAGTTAAGTAAATTGTTTCTTATTTTACATAGTTGATTTCGAGTTAAATAATTATTATTTGTGCGGCATAATTTATTATTAATTAAGTGTTTGTTTAGTAAATTATTAACTATGCTACATAATTTATTTTTATTTAGATATTTGTTGAATAAATTGTAATTTATGCTATATAGTCATTATTAATAAAATATTTGTTAAAAAAATTATTATTCATGTTAGATAGTTTACTAGATATTTGTTAAATAAATTATTATTCATGGACAATAGTTTATTACTTGTTACATAGTTCGTTAAATAAATTAATAATTATCTTACATAGTATATATTATTAGTTATATGTTTGTTATATAAAGTATTATTTATGCAACATATATCATTATTAAATACATTGTTTCTTAAGCAAATTATTATTTATGATACGTAGTTGATATTTGATAATAATTTATTATTTATGCTACATAGTTTCTTGTTAATTACATAGTTTGTTTAATAAATTTTTATTTGAGTTACATAGTTTATAATTCATAATAAATTATTATTTATACACGTACTTTCTTACTAATTATATAGTTTGTTTAATAAATTATTATTTATGTTACATAATTCATTTTTTATTGTATAGTTAGTTAATTAAATTGTTTCTTATGCCACATTGTTTGTTTTGAATTAAATTGTTTATTAATTAAATTAATTATTGTTTTGATACCTAGTTTCTTAGATATTTGTTGAATAAATTATTATTCATTCTACATATTTTATTATTAGTTCAATTATTTTTTAAAATAAATTATTATTCATGCTACATAGTTCAATATTAATTAGATATTTGTTGAAGAAATTTTTATTTATGCTACATAATTCATTATTAGATGCATTCTTAGTTATATAAATTATTATTTATGTTGCATATTTTATTATTAATTAGATGGTTGTAAATAAATTATTAATTATGCCACATAATTTATTATTAGTTAAATATTTGTTGAGTAAATTGTTATTTATGATATATAGTCATTATTAATTTATGATATATAGTCAATATTTATTCAACATATTTCATTATTAAATACATTGTCCTTGCGTAAATTATTATTTATGATACATAGTTGATATTTAATGATAAATTTATTATTTAGGCTACATATTTGCGTGTTCATTAAATAGTTTGTTTAATAAATTTTTATTTATGTTATAGAGTTTATAATGGATAATAAATTATTATCTATGCACATAGTTTACTTTTAATTATATATTTTGTTAAATAAATTATTATTTATGTTACATAATTCCTTATTTGTTGCATAGTTAGTTAAGTAAATTGTTTCTTATTTTACATAGTTGATTTCAAGTTAAATAAATTATTATTTGTGCGGCACAATTTATTATTAATTAAGTGTTTGTTTAGTAAATTATTAACTATGCTACATAATTTAGTTTTATTTAGATATTTGTTGAATAAATTATAATTTATGCTATATAGTCATTATTAATAAAATATTTGTTAAAAATATTATTATTCTTGTTAGATAGTTTACTAGATATTTGTTAAATAAATTATTATTCGTGGACAATAGTTTATTACTTGTTACATGGTTTGTTAAATAAATTAATATTTATCTTAGATAGTATATATTATTAGTTATATAAATTATTATTTATGCAACATATATCATTATTAAATACATTGTTTCATAAGCAAATTATTATTTATGATACGTAGTTGATATTTGATAATAATTTATTATTTATGCTACATAGTTTCTTGTTAATTACATAGTTTGTTTAATAAATTTTTATTTGAGTTACATAGTTTATAATTCATAATAAATTATTATTTATACACATACTTTGTTAATAATTATATAGTTTGTTAAATAAATTATTATTTATGTTACATAATTCATTATTTGTTGTATAGTTAGTTAATTAAATTGTTTCTTATGCCACATAGTTTGTTTTGAATTAAATTGTTTATTAATTAAATAAATTATTAATTTGATACCTAGTTTCTTAGATATTTGTTGAATAAATTATTATTCATTCTATGTATTTTATTAATAGTTCAATTGTTTTTTAAAATAAATTATTATTCATGCTACATACTTCAATATTAATTAGATATTTGTTGAAGAAATTTTTATTTATGCTACATAATTCATTATTAGATACATTCTTAGTTATATAAATTATTATTTATGTTGCATATTTTATTATTAATTAGGTGTTTGTAAATAAATTATTAATTATGCCACTTAATTTATTATTTGTTAAATATTTGTTGAGTAAATTGTTATTTATGAGATATAGTCATTATTAATAAAATATTTTTTAAATAAATTATTATTTTTGCTACATATTTTACTTGATATTTGTTAAATAAATTATTATTCATGCACAATGGTTTATTACAAGTTACATAGTTTTTAATTAATTATATATTTGTTATATAAATTATTATTTATCCTACATATTTCATTATTAAATACATTGTCCTTAAGTAGTTATTATTTATGATACATAGTTGATATTTAATAATAAATTTATTATTTAGGCTACATATTTGCATGTTCATTAATAGTTTGTTTAATAATTTATTATTTACGTTATAAAGTTTATAATGGATAATAAATTATTATCTATGCGCATAGTTTACTTTTAATTATATATTTTGTTAAATAAATTATTATTTATGTTACATAATTCCTTATTTGTTGCATAGTTAGTTAAGTAAATTGTTTCTTATTTTACATAGTTGATTTCGAGTTAAATAAATTATTATTTGTGCTGCATAATTTATTATTAATTAGGTGTTAGTTGAGTAAATTATTAACTATGCTACATAATTAATTTTTATTTAGATATTTGTTGAATAAATTGTAATTTATGCTATATAGTCATTATTAATAAAATATTTGTTAAAAAAATTATTATTCATGTTAGATAGTTTACTAGATATTTGTTAAATAAATTATTATTCATGGACAATAGTTTATTACTTGTTACATAGTTTGTTAAATAAATTAATATTTATCTTACATAGTATATATTATTAGTTATATGTTTCTTATATAAATTATTATTTATGCAACATATATCATTATTAAATACATTGTTTCTTAAGCAAATTATTATTTATGATACGTAGTTGATATTTGATAATAATTTATTTTTTATGGTACATAGTTTCTTGTTAATTACATATTGTTTAATAAATTATTATTTGAGTTACATAGTTTATAATTCATAATAAATTATGTTTTTACATTCATAAATAACCATTTACTAAACAAATTCCAAAAACTCTATGTAGCATATATAATTATTTTTTTAACAAACTTTGTAACTAACATATTTTTTTAAATGGATAGATAATTTGATATAAATTCGTGAATAAGTAGCTTTTACATATTTAATTATACAATATAAAATAAACTTACTATAATGATTAATGCTAATTTTAAAAAATATATAGTATATATCATAAATAGTAATTTATTTAAGAAAAATATAATCAATAATAAACTATGTAGCTTAAATAATAATTTATTTATCAGACAATGCAATTTATAAAAAACTATGTTGCATAAATTGTAATTTATTTAATAAATTATTTAACTAATTATAAACAAGGTAGCATAAATATCTACTTATCAAAAAAAATTTATAATTTATTTAACTTACAATGTGGTCTAAATAATAATTTATTATGAATTATACTATGTAACATAAATAATAATTTATTTAATAAAATATGTAGAAAAAATTCAACTATGGGGCATAATAATCATTTATTAAAAAAACATTTTTTAAATTGATAAATAATGAAAATTTTAATAAAAATAAATTATGTACCATAAATAGTAATTTATGTGACAAAAATATAATTGATAATAAGCTATGTTGTATAAATATTAATTTATTTGACAAATTATAATTAATAATAAAATGTGTAGTACAAATAATAATTTATTTAAAACACTATGTAATTAATATTAAAATATGTAGCATAAAAAATAATTTATTTAACAAACTATGAAATTAAAAATGACCTATGTTGCATAAATAATAATTTATTTAACAAACTATGAAATTAATAATAAACTATGTAGCATAAATAATAATTTATTATGAATTAGGACCTATGTAACACAAATAATAATTTATAATTAAACTCTGTAATTAATTTTCTAATATATAACATAAATAATCATTTATTTAATGAATATATAATTTATAATTAGTTATGTTTTTACATTCATAAATTATCATTTATTAAACAAATTTCATATACTCTATGTAGTATATATAATAATTTTTTTTACTAAATATCTAATTACTAATAAACTATGTAACATAAATTATAATTTATTTAACAAACTATGAAATTAATAAGAACTATCTAGCATAAATAATAATTTTTTAACAAAATATGAAATTAATAGCAAAATATGTAACATAAATAATAATTTATTTTGAATTACGACCATGTTAGACAAATAATAATTTATTATCCTAACTCTATAATTAATTTCCAAATATGTAGCATAGATAATCATTTGTTTAACGAATATATAATTTATAATAAACTATGTTTTTACATTCATAAATAATAATTTACTAAACAAATTCTAAATACTCTATGTTGGATATATAATAATTTTTTTAACAAACTTTGTAACCAATATATTTTTTTACATTGATAGATAATATGATATAAATTCCTAAATAAGTATCTTTTATATTATTTAATTATACAATATAAAATAAACTTACAATAATGATTAATGCTAATTTTAATAAACATATAGTATGTATCATAAATAGTAATTTATTTAAAAAATATATAATCAATAATAAACTATGTAGCTTAAATTATAACCTATTTATCAAACAATGCAATTAATAAAAAATTATGTTGCATAAATAGTAATTTATTTAACAAATTATGGAACTAATAATAAACTAGGTTGTATAAATAACTATTTATCCAAAAAAAATTAGAATTTATTTAACTTACTATGTTGTTTAAATAATAATTTATTATGAATAGAAAAAACTTTGTAACTTAAATAATAATTTATTTAATAAACTATGTTTAAAATATTCAACTATGCGGCAGAAATAATCATTTATTAAACAAACATTTTTTTACATTGATAAATAATGAAAGTTTTAATAAAAATAAATTATGTACATTAAATAGTAATTTATTTGACAAAAATATAATTGATAACAAACTATGTTGTATAAAAATTAATTTATTTGACAAATTTGTAATTAATAATAAAATGTGCAGTGGAAATAATAAATTTTTTAATAAATATCTAATTAGTAATAAACTATGTAGCATAAATTATAATTTATTTAACAAACTGTAAAATTAATATTGAACTATGTGGCATAAATTATCATTTATTTAAAAAAATATAAATTATTAATAAATTACGTAGCATAAATAATAATTTATTAGATATTATGACCAATGTAACACAAATAATAATTTATTATCCAAACTCTGCAATTAATTTTCTAATATGTAACATAAATAATCATTCATTTAACGAATATTTAATTTATAATTTGCTATGTTTTTACATTCATAAATTATCATTTATTAAACAAATTTCAAATACTTTATGTAGCATATATAGTAATTTTTTTTACAAACTTTGTAGCTAATATATTTTTTTTACATTGATAGATAATATGAAATAAATTATTGAATAAGTATCTTTTACATTATTTAATTATACAGTATAAAATAAACTCACAATAATAATTAATGCAAATTTTAATCAGCATATAGTATGTATCATAAATAGTAATTTATTTAACAAAAATATAACTGATAATCAACAATGTATCATAAATAATAATTTATTTAACAAACAGTTGAATTAATAAAAAGCTATGTTGCATAAATAGTAATTTATTTAACAGATTATGATACTAATAGTAAATTATGATATACATTCATGAATAGTATCTTTTACATTATTTAATTATAACATCCAAACTAAACTTACAATAATAATTAATGAAAATTTAGATAAAAATAAAGTGTGTAACATAAATAGTAATTTATTTAACAAAAATATAATTGATAATAAACTATATAGTATAAATATTAATTTATTTTAAAACTATAAAATTAATAATAAATTGAGTTGCATAAATAATAATTTATTTAACGCACAATTGAATTAATAATAAACTATTTTGCACAAATAATAATCTATTCAACAAATATCTAATTACTAATAAATTATGCAGCACAAATAATTTATTTAACAAACAATGAAATTAATAATAAACTATGTAGAATAATTAATAACTTATTTAACAAACTATGAAATTAATAATAAACTATGTTGCATAAAGAATAATTCATTTAAAAAATTATGAAATTAATAATAAACTATGTATCATAAATTATAATTTATTATAAATTATAACCTATGTAACCCTATGTAACCTATGTTTTTACATTCATAAATAATCATTTTATAAAAAAATCTCAAATACTCTATGTAGCATATATTATATTTTTTTTAACAAACTTTGTAACGAATATATTTTTTTACATTGATAGACAATTTGATATAAATTCCTGAATAAGTTTCTTTTACATTATTAAATTATACAATATAAAAAAAACTTACAATAATGATTAATGTAAATTTTAATAAACATATAGTATGTATCATAAATTGTAATTTATTTCACAAAAATATAATTGATGATAAACTATGTAGCATAAAAATTAATTTATTTAATAAACAATGTAATTAACAAAAAACTATGTTACTTTAATAGTAATTTATTTACCAAATTAAGCAACTAATAATAAACTAGGAAGCATAAATAACTATTTATTGAAAAAATTATAATTTATTTAACATACTACGAAGCATAAATAATAATTTATTATGAATTATAAACTATGTAACTTAAATAATAATTTACTTAATAAACTATGAAATAAATATTAAACTATGCGACATAAATTATCATTTATTTAACAAACATTTTTTTAAAATTTAGCGATATTATGATATACATTCATGAATAAGTATCTATTACATTATTTAATTATACCAGATAAAATAAACTTACAAAAATAATTAACAAAACTTTTGATAAAAATAAAGTATGTACCATAAATAGTAATTTATTTAACAAAAATATTATTGATAATAAACTATGTAGTATAAATGTTAATTTATTTGACAAATATATATTTAATAATAAATTGTGTAGCTTAAATAATAATTTATTTAACAAAACAATGTAATTAATAATAAACAATTTAGCAAAAATAATAATTTTTTCAACAAATATCTAATTACTAATAAACAATGTAGCAAAAATAATAATTTATTTAACAAACATTGAAATTTAAAATAAACTATGTAGCATAAATAATAATTTATTTAACAAACTTTTAAATTAATAATAAACTATGTTGCATAAATAATAATTTATTTAAAAACTATGAAATTAATAATAAACTATGTAGCATACATAATAATTTATTACGAATTATGATCTATGTGACACAAATAATAATTTATTATCCCAACTCTACAATTAATTGTCAAATATGTAGCATAAATAATCATTTGTTTAACGAATATATAATTTACAATAAACTATGTTTTTACATTCATAAATAATCATTTTATAAAAAAATCTCAAATACTCTATGTAGCATATATTATATTTTTTTTTAACAAACTTTGTATCTAATATATTTTTTTACATTGATAGATAATTTGATATAAATTCCTGAATAAGTATCTTTTACATTATTTAATTATACAGTATAAAATAAACTTACAATAATGATTAATGTAAATTTTAATAAACATATAGTATGTATCATAAATTGTAATTTACTTACCAAAAATATAATTGATAATAAACTATGTACCATAAAAATTAATTTATTTAACAAAAAATGAAATTAACAAAAAACTATGTTACAGAAATAGTAATTTATTTACTAAATTAAGAAACTAATAATAAACTAGGAAGCATAAATAACTATTTATTGAAAAAAAATTATAATTTATTTAACATACAACGTAGCATAAAAAATAATTTATTATGAATTATAAACTATGTAACTTAAATAATAATTTATTTAATACACTATGTAATAAATATTCAACTATGCGGCATAAATAATAATTTATTTAACAAACATTTTTTTTAGATTGATAGATATTATGATATACATTCATGAATAAGTATCTTTTACATTATTTAATTATACCATATAAAATAAACTTACAATAATAATAAAAATAAAGTATGGACCATAAATAGTAATTTATTTAACAAAAATGTAATTGATAATAAGCTATGTTGTATAAATATTAATTTATTTGACAAGTACATAATTAATAATAAATTGTGTAGCATAAATAATAATTTATTTAACAAATTATGTAATTAATAATAAACTATTTAGCACAAATAATAATTTATTCAGTTAATATCTAATTACTAATAAAGTTTGTTGCATAAATGATAATTTATTTAAAAAATTATAAATTAATAATAAACTATATATCATAAATAATACTTTATTTAACAAAATATGAAATTAATAATAAACTATGTAACACAAATAATAATTTAATATCCCAACACTACAATTAATTGTCAAGTATGTAGCATAAATAATCATTTGTTTAACGAATATATAATGTATAATAAACTATGTTTTTACATTCATAAATAATCATTTTCTAAAAAAATCTAAAATACTCTATGTAGCATATATTATATTTTTTTTAACAAACTTTGTAACGAATATATTTTTTTACATTGACAGACAATTTGATATAAATTCGTGAATAAGTTTCTTTTACATTATTTAATTATACAATATAAAAAAAACTTACAATAATGATTAATGTAAATTTTAAAAAACATATACTATGTATCATAAATTATAATTTATTTAACAAAAATATAATTGATAATAAACTATGTAGCATAAAAATTAATTTATTTAACAAAAAATGTAATTAACAAAAAACTATGTTACAGAAATAGTAATTTATTTAGCAAATTAAGAACTAATAATAAACTAGGAAGCATAAATTACTATTTATTGAAAAATAATTATAATTTATTTAACATACTACGTAGCATAAATAATAACTTTTTATGAATTATAAACTATGAAACTTAAATAATGATTTATTTAATAAACTATGAAATAAATATTAAACTACGCGACATAAATTATCATTTATTTAACAAACATTTTTTTTAAATTGAGCGATATTATGATATACATTCATGAATAAGTATCTATTACATTATTTAATTATACCAGATAAAATAAGCTTACAAAAATAATTAACAAAACTTTTGATAAAAATAAAGTATGTACCATAAATAATAATTTATTTTACAAATATATTACTGATAATAAACTATGTTGTATAAATGTTAATTTATTTTACAAATATATATTTAATAATAAATTGTGTCTCATAAATAATAATTTATTTAACAAAACAATGTAATTAATAATAAACTATTTAGCACAAATAATAATTTATTCAAGTAATATCTAATTACTAATAAAGTTTGTAGCATAAATGATAATTTATTTAACAAACTTTGAAATTAATAATAAACTATGTAGCATAAATAATAATTTATTACGAATTATGATCTATGTGACACAAATAATAATTTATTATCCCAACTCTACAATTAATTGTCAAATATGTAGCATAAATAATCATTTGTTTAACGAATATATAATTTATAACAAACTATGTTTTTACATTCATAAATAATCATTTTCTAAAAAAATCTCAAATACTCTATGTAGCATATATTATATTTTTTTTTACAAGCTTTGTAGCTAATATTTTTTTTTACATTGATAGATAATTTGATATAAATTCCTGAATAAGTACACCAAAACTCCAAAATAACCGCAAGTAAGCTTAAAACTTAAAATAACCCCAAGTACGCTAAAACCCCAAAATCACCCCAAGTACAACAAAGCCCCAAAATCACCCTAAGTAAGCAAAAATCCAAAAATAACCCCAAGTACGCCAAAACCAAAAAATTACCCCAAGTATGCCAAAACCCCCAAAATTACCAAATACAACCAAAACTAAACAATCATCTTAATTATGCCAAAACCCCAAAATCACCTCAAGTAAGCTAAAACTCCAAAATCACCATAGGTTTGCCAAAACACCAAAATCACACCAAATATCAGAAAACCAAAAAATCACCCATGTACACAAAAACCACAAAATTAACCTAAGTATGTCAAACCTTCAAAATCACTCAAAATAAGCCAAAATTAAAAATCACCACAAGTAAGCCAAAACCCAAAATTATCCCAACTACGCAAAAATCCAAAAATCACCCCAAATAAGCCAAAACAACAAAATCACTCCAACTACGACAAAACACCAAAATCATCCCAAAAACGCCAAAACCCAAAATTTGCAAAAATCCCAAAATATTCCAAAACCACAAAATCACTCCAACTAATCTAAAATACCAAAATAACTCCAACTAAACCAAAATCCCAAAATCTCAAAATCATCTCAAGTCAACCCTAAGACGCCAAAACCCCAAAATCACCCTAAGTAAGCCAAAACACCTAAATCATCCCAACTAAGCCAAAACACAAAATCACCCCAAGTACAGTAAAAACCAAAAATCACCCTAAATATACTAAAACCCAAAAATCACCCCAATTACGCCAAAACCCCAATTACACCAAAACCCCAAAATCCCCAATTACGACAAAACCCCAAAACACCCCAAGTTCCCCAAAACCCAAAAATCAACCAAAGTACGCCAAAACCCCAAAATCAACCAAAGTTCGCCAAATCCCCAAAATCAATCCAAGTAAGCCAAACCCTAAATTCACCCCAAGTACGCCAAAACCCCAAAATCATCCCAAATACGCCAAAACAGCAAAATCACCCCAAGTACGAAAAAATCGCAAAATCACTCCAAATACGCCAAAAACCCAAAATCAACCCAAATACGCCAAAACCCCAAAATCACCCTAAATACGCCAAAACCCCAAAAATGCAAAACATCAAATTCACACAAAATATCCCAAAATCCCAAAATCACTCAAAATACTCCAAAACCCCAAAATCACTCTAAGTAAGCCAAAACCCCAAATACGCGAAAACCCAAAAATAACCCCAAGTACGTCAAAACTCCAAAATAACCCAAAATATGCCTAAACCCCAAAAAAAGCCCAAGTACGAGAAAACCCCAAAATCACCTCAAGTACGCCAAATCTCCAAATTCACCAAGTAAGCCTAAACCCCAAAATAACCTCAAGAACACCAAAGCCCCAAAATCACCCAAGTACGCAAAAACCCCAAAATAACCCCAAATACGCCAAAACCGCAAAATCACCCTAAGTAAGCCAAAACACCTAAATCACCCCAAGTAAGCCAAAACCCCAAAATCATCCAAGTACGCTAAAACCAAAAAATCACCACAAGAACACTAAAACCCAAAAATCACCACAATTACGTCAAAACCCCAATTACACCAAAACCCCAAAATCACCCCAAGTACAACAAAACCCAAAATCACCCCAAGTAAGCCAAAACCCCAAAATCACCCCAAGTACACAAAAACCCCAAAATCACCCCAAGTTTGCCAAAACCCCAAAATCAACCAAAGTAAGCCAAAACCCCAAAATCACCCCAAGCATGCCAAAACCGCAAAATCATCCCAAGTACGGAAAAACAGTAGAATCACTCCAAATACGCAAAAATTCCAAAATTAACCCAAATACGCCAAAACCCCAAAATCACCCTAAATACGCCAAAATCCCAAAATCACCAAAAAAATGCAAAACCCCAAATTCACCCAAAATACGCCAAAACTCAAAAATCACTAAAAATCTTCAAAACTCCAAAATACTACAAGTTCGCCAAAACCCCAAATACGCGAAAACCCCAAAATAACCCCAAGCATACGCCAAAACTCCAAAATCACCCCAAGTATGCCTAAACCCCAAAATAAGCCCAAGTACGCGAAAACTCTAAAATCACCCCAAGTACGCCAAAACTCCAAAATCACCCCAAGTAACCCTAAACTTCAAAATAACCAAAAGTACACCGAAGCCCCAAAATCACCCCAAGTATGCAAAAACCAAAAAATAACCCCAAATACGCCAAAACTTGTCAAAAAATTCCAAAACCCCAAAATCACTCCAAATAAGCTAAAACCACAAAATAACTCCAAGTAAACCAAAATCCCAAATACGCCAAAATCCCAAAATCATCTCAAGTCACCCCTAAGACGCCAAAACCCCAAAATCACTTTAAGTAAGCCAAAACACCTAAATCACCACAAGTAAGCCAAAACCACAAAATCACCCCAACTACGCTAAAACCCAAAAATCACTCAAAGTACACTAAAACCCAAAAACCACCCCAAATACGCCAAAACCCCAATTACACCAAAACCCCAATATCACCCCAAGTACGACAAAACCCAAAATCAACCAATTATGCCAAAAATCAAAATCACCCCAAGTACACCAAAACCTCAAAAACACCCAGAGTACGCCAAAACTCCAAAATCACGCCAAGTTTGCCAAAACCCCAAAATTGGACTAAGTATGCCAAACACCAAATTCACCCCAAGCCAAAACCACAAGTACGCGAAAACCCCAAAATAACCCCAAGTACGCCAAAACCCCAAAATCACCCCAAGGATGCCTAAACCCCAAAATAAGCCCAAGTACGTGAAAACTAAAAAATCACCCCAAGTAGGCCAAAACTCCAAATTCATCCCAAGTAACCCCAAACCCCAAAATAACCCAAAGTACATTGAAGCCCCAAAATCACCCCAAGTACGCAAAAACCAAAAAATAACCCCAAATACGCCAAAACCCAAAATTTGCCAAAATATTCCAAAACCCCAAAATCACTCCAAATAAGCTAAAACCACAAAATAACTCTAAGTAAACCAAAACCCCAAATACGCAAAAATCCCAAAATCATCTCAAGTCACCCCTAAGACGCCAAAACCCCAAAACATCCTAAGTAAGCCAAAACACCTAAATCACCCAAAGTAAGCCAAAACCACAAAATCACCCTAACTACATTAAAACCAAAAAATCACCAAAAGTACGCTAAAGCCCAAAAATCACCCCAATTACGCCAAAACCCCAATTACACCAAAACCCTAATATCACCCCAAGTACGACAAAACCCGAAAATCATTCAATTATGCCAAAACCTAAAAATCACCCCAAGTAAGTCAAACCTCAAAATCACCCAGAGTACTCCAAAATCCAAAAATCACCCCAAGTTCGCCAAAACACCAAAATCAACCAAAGTACGCCAAAAACCCAAAATTAGCCCAAGTAAGCGAAACCCCAAGTAAGCCAAAACCCCAAATACGAGAAAACCCCAAAATAACCTCAAGTACGCCAAAACTCCAAAATCACCTCAAGGATGCCTAAACCCCAAAATAAGCCCAAGTATGCGAAAACTTTAAAATCACCCCAAGTACGCCAAAACTCCAAAATCACCCCAAGTAACCCTAAACCCCGAAATAACCCAAAGTACACCAAAGCCCCAAAATCACCACAAGTACGCAAAAACCAAAAAATAACATCAAATACGACAAAACTAAAAATTTGCCAAAATTCCAAAATATTTCAAAACCCCAAAATATTCAAAAACCCCAAAATCACTTCAAATAAGCTAAAACCATAAAATAACTACAAGTAAACCAAAACCCCAAATACGCCAAATTCCTAAATTCATCCTATGTCACCCCTAAGAAGCCAAAACCTCAAAATCACCCTAAGTAAGCCAAAACACATAAATCACCACAAGTAAGCCAAAACCACAAAATCACCCCAACTACGCTAAAACTCAAAAATAACCCAAAGTACACTAAAATCCAAAAATCACTCCAATTACGCCAAAACCCCAATTACACCAAAACCCTAATATCACCCCAGGTACGACAAAACCCCAAAATCACCCAATTATGACAAAACCCCAAAATCACCCCAAGTAAACCAAAACCTCAAAATCACCCCAAGTTTACCAAAACCCCAAAATCAACCAAAGTTCGCCAAAACCCCAAATTTAGCCCAAGTAAGCCAAACCCCAAATTCACCCCAAGTAAGCCAACACCCCAAATAAGTGAAAACCCCAAAATAACCCCAAGTACGCCAAAACTCCAAAATCACCCAAGGATGCCTAAACCCCAAAATTAGCACAAGTACGCGAAAACTCCAAAATCACCCGAAGTACGCCAAAACTCCAAAATCACCCCAAGTAACCCTATATCCCAAAATAACCAAAAGTACACCAAAGCCCCAAAATCACCCCAAGTAGGCAAAAACCAAAAAATAACCACAAATACGCCAAAACCCAAAATTTGCCAAAATCCCAAAATATTTCAAAACCCCAAAATCACTCCAAATAAGATAAAACCACAAAATAACTCCAAGAAAACCAAAACCCCAAATACGCCAAAATCCCAAAATCATTTCAAGTCATCCCTAAGACGCCAAAACCCCAAAATAGCCCTAAGTAAGCCAAAACACGTAAATCAACCCAAGTAAGCCAAAACCACAAAATCACCCAACTATGCTAAAACCCAAAAATCACCCAAAGTACACTAAAACCCAAAAATTAACCCCAATTACGCCAAAACCCCAATTACACCAAAACCCCAATGTCACCGCAAGTATTACAAAACCCAAAAATAACTCAATTCTGCCAAAACCCCCAAAATCACCCAAGTATATCAAAACCGCAAAATCACCCAGAATACGCCAAAACCCCAAAATGACCCCAAGTTCGCCAAAACTCCAAAATCAACAAAAGTACGCCAAAATCCCAAAATTAGCTGAAGTAAGCCAAACCCCAAATTCTCCCCAAGTAAGCCAAAACCCCAAATACGAGAAAACCCCAAAATAACCCCAAGTACGCCAAAACTCAAAAATCACCCCAAGGATGCCTAAACGCCAAAATAAGCCCAAGTACGCGAAAACTTTAAAATCACCCCAAGTACACCAAAACTCCAAAATCACCCCAAGTCCCCAAAATAACCCAAAATACACCAAAGCCCCAAAATCACCCCAAGTACGCAAAAACCAAAAAATAACCCCAAATACGCCAAAACTCAAAATTTGCCAAAATCTCAAAATATTCCAAAACCCTAAAATCACTCCAAGTAAGCCAAAACCCTTAAATCACTCCAATATGACCAAAACCCCAAAATCACCCCAAGTAAACCAAAACCCAAAAATCTCCCCAAGTACTCCAAAACCCAAAAATCACTCCGATTATGCAAAAACCCCAAAATAACCAAAAATATGCCAAAACCACAAAATCAGCACAAGTACGCCAAAAACCCGAAATCACCCAAATTACGCCAAAACCCAAAATAATCCCAAATACGCCATATCACCAAAATCATCTCAGGCGCGCCAAAACACCAAAATCACCTCAAGGATGCCTAAACCCCAAAATAAGCCCAAGTACGCGAAAACTCCAAAATCACTCCAAGTAACCCTAAACCCCAAAATAACCCAAAGTACACCAAAGGCCCAAAATCACTCCAAGTGCACAAAAATCAAAAAAATAAGCCTTAATACGCCAAAACCCAAAATTTGCCAAAATATTCCAAAACCCCAAAATCACTCAAAGTAAGCCAAAACACCTAAATCACCCCAAGTAAGCCAAAACCACAAAATAACCCTAACAACGATAAAACCCAAAAATCACCAAAAGTACACTAAAACCCAAAAATCAACCCAAATACGCCAAAACCCCAATTACACCAAAACTCCAATATCACCCCAAGTACGACAAAACCCAAAATGACCCAATTATGCCAAAAATCAA
Organism: Cornus controversa; assembly: GCA_026545225.1. Taxonomy (NCBI): domain Eukaryota; kingdom Viridiplantae; phylum Streptophyta; class Magnoliopsida; order Cornales; family Cornaceae; genus Cornus; species Cornus controversa. The sequence continues at coordinate 104,878,982 of CM048846.1, read as the reverse complement.
AATCACCCCAAGTACACCAAAGCCTCAAAATCACCCAGAGAACACCAAAACCCCAAAATCATCCCAAGTTCGGCAAAACCCAAAAATCAACCAAAGTACGCCAAAACCCCAAAATTAGCCCAAGTAAGCCAAACCCCAAATTCACCACAAGTAAGCCAAAACTCCAAATACACGAAAACACCAAAATAACCCCAAGTATACCAAAACCCAATTCCATCAAAACCCCAAAATCACCCCAAATATGCTAAAACCCCAAAAATCACCCCAAGTACATCAAAACCCCAAAATTACCCCTAGTACAACAAAACCCCCAAATCACCCCAAGAATGCCAAAACCCCAATCCCATCAAAACCCCAAAATCACCGCAAGTACGCCAAATCCTCAAAATCACCCGAATATGACCAAAACTCCAAAATCACCCCAACTAAACCAAAACCCCAAAATCACCCCAAGTACTCCAAAACCCAAAAATCACTCCCATTATGCAAAAACCCTAAATAACCAAAAATAAGCCAAAACCAAAAAATCAGCAAAAGTACGGCAAAAATCCAAAATCACCCCAATTACACCAAAACCCAAAATAACCCCAAATACGCCATATCACCAAAATCATCCCAGGCACGCCAAAACCCAAAATCACCCCAAGTATGCCAAAACCAAAACATCACCAAAAGTACGCCAAAACCACAAAAATAACTCAAGTACGCCAAACCCTCAGAATCACCCAAAGTACGCCAAAACCCCAAAATCACCCAAGTACGCCAAAACTCCAAAACTCCAAAATCACCCCAAGTAACCATAAACTCAAAAATAAACCAACGTACACCAAAGCCCCAAAATCACCCCAAGTACGCAAAAACCAAAAAATAACCCCAAATATGCCAACACCCAAAATTTGCAAAAATCCCAAAATATTCCAAAACCCCAAAATCACTTCAAATAAGCTAAAACCGCAAAATATTTCCAAGTAAACCAAAACACCAAATACGCCAAAATCCCAAAATTATCTCAAGTCACCCCTAAGATGCCAAAACCCCAAAATCACCCTAAGTAAGCCAAAACACATAAATCACCCCAACTAAGCCAAAACCACAAAATCACCCCAACTACGCTAAATCCAAAAATCACCCAAAGTACACTAAAACCCAAAAATCACCCCAATTATGCCAAAACCCCAATTACACCAAAACCCCAATATCACCCCAAATACGATAAAACTCCAAAATCACCAATTTTGCCAATACATCAAAATCACCACAAGTACACCAAAACCTCAAAACCACCCAGAGCAAGCCAAAACCCCAAAATTAGCCCAAGTAAGCCAAACCCCAAATTCACCCCAACTAAGCCAAAACGCTGAATACGCGAAAACCCCAAAATAACCCCAAGTATGCCAAAACCCCAATCCCATCAAAATTCCAAAATCACCCAAAGTACGCTAAAACCTGAAAAATCACAACAAGTACAACAAAACCCCTAAATCACCACAAGTACAACAAAACCCTCAAATCACCCCAAGTATGCCAAAACCCTAATCCCATCAAAACCCCAAAATCACCATAAGTACGCTAAAACCCCAAAATCCCCCCAAGTACACTAAAGCCCCAAAATCAACCCAAGTAGAACAAACCCCCAAATCACCCCAAGTATGCCAAAACCCAATCCCATCAAAATCCCAAAATCACCTCAAGTACGCCAAATCCTCAATATCACCCCAAGTAAGCCAAAACACTAAAATCACCCCAATATGACCAAAACCCCGAAATCACCCCAAGTAAACCGAAATCCCAAAATCACCCCAAGTACTCCAAAACCGAAAAATCCCTCAGATTATTCAAAAACCCCAAAATAACCAAAAATAAGCCAAAACCACAAAATCAGCACAAGTACGCCAAAAATCCAAAATCACCCCAATTACGACAAAATTCAAAATAATCCCAAATACGCCATATCACCAAAATCAACCCAGGCACGCCAAAACTCCAAAATCACCCCAAGTATGCCAAAACCACAAAATCACCAAAAGTATGCCAAAATCACAAAAATAACTCAAGTACGCCAAACCCTCAAAATCACCCAAAGTAGGCCAAAACCTCAAAATCACCCCAAATACGCCAAAACCTAAAAATCACCCAAGTATACCAAAACCCCAAATACGCGAAAACTCCAAAATAACCTCAAGTATGCCAAAACTCAAAAATCACCCCAATTAGCCGAAACTAAAAAATTACCCCAAGTACGCTAAAACTCAAAAATCACCCCAAATACACCAAAGCCCTAAAATCATCCCAAGTATGGCAAAACCCCCCATATCACCCCAAGTACGCCAAAACCCCCAAATCACCCCAAGTATGCCAAAACCCCAATTTCTTCAAAACCCCAAAATCACCTCAAGTACGCCAAATCCCTAAAATCAGCCCAAGTACACAAAAACTCCTTAATCAACCCAAGTACACCAAAATCCCAAAACAACCCCAATTACGCCAAAATCCCAAAATAACCATAAATTAACCAAAACCCCAAAATTGCCCCAAGTACGCCAAAGCCCCAAAATCACCCGAATTACGCCAAAACCATAAAAAACAACCCCAAATACGTCCCTAAACCCTAAACCCTAAACCCTAAAATCCAAAAATCACCCAAAAATACTCCAAAACCCCAAAATAACTTCAGGTAAGCCAAAACCGAAAATCACTACAAGTAAGCCAAAACCACAAATACGCCAAACCCTAAAATCACCCTAAGTACGCAAAAACACAATAATCACTCCAAGTATGCAAAAACTCCAAAATCACCAAAAATAAGCGAAAACCCCAAAATCACCCAAAGTACGCCAAAACACTAAAACCACCCCAAGTATGACAAAACCCTAAAAACACCCCAAGTAAGCCAAAACCCCAAAATCACCATAAATAAGCCAAAAGCCCAAAATCAACCCAAATAAGCCAAAACCCCAAAATCAACCCAAATAAGCCAAAACCCCAAAATCACCCAAGGTACTAAAAAATAACAAAATCACCCCAAATACGTCAAAATCGCAAAATCACCCCAAGTACGCGAAAACCCAAAGATCACCCCAAGTACACCAAAACCCCAAAATCACCCAAACTACGCCAAAACCAAAAATTCACCCCAAGTACGCCGAAATCGCAACATCATGTACGCCAAACCCAAAAATCACTGTAAGTACGCAAAAACCCCAATATCTCCAAAAATAACCCAAAACCCCAAAACTATCCCAGATACGCCAAAACCCAAAAATCAGTCCAAATACGTCAAAACCCAAAATCACCCACGATACACCAGAAGCCCAAAGTCACCACAAATAAGCCAAAACCCACAAATCACCCCAAGTACACCAAAGCCCCAAAATCACCACAAGTACGGCAAAACCCCCCATATCACCCCAAGTACACCAAAGCCCCAAAATCACCACAAGTACGGCAAAACCCCCCATATCACCCAAGTACGCCAAAACCCCCAAATCACCCCAAGTATGCCAAAACCCCAATTCCTTCAAAACCCCAAAATCACCCCAAATAAGACAAAACCCCAAAATCACCTCAAGTACGCCAAACCCTAAAATCACCCCAACTACACAAAAACTCCTAAATCAACCCAAGTACATCAAAATCCCAAAACAACCCCAATTACACCAAAATCCCAAAATAACCTTAAATTAGCCAAAACCCCAAAATCACCCTAAGTACGCCAAAACCCCAAAATCACCCCAATTATACCAAAACCACAAAACAACCCCAAATACGTCATATCACAAAAATCACCCCAGAAACGCCAAAACCCCAAAATAACCCCAAGTACGCCAAAACCACAAAATTACACCAATTACGCCAAAACCACAAAATTAACCCAAGTACGCCAAACCCTCAAAATCACCCAAGGTACGCCAAAACCTTAAAATCACCCCAAGTACGCCAAAACCCCAAAATCAACCCAAGTACGCCTAAACAACAAAATTAACCCAAGTACGCCAAAACCTAAAAATTGCTCAAAGTAAACCAAAACCCTAAAATAACCTCAACTACGAAAAAACCCCAAATACGCCAAACCCTAAAATCACCCCAAGTATGCAAAAACACAATAATCACTCCAAGTATGCAAAAACTCCAAAATCACCCAAAGTAAGCAAAAACCCCAAAATCACCCAAAGTACGCCAAAACACTAAAATCACCCCAAGTACGCCAAAACCCCAAAATAACCCAAATACGCAAAAACCCCAAAATCATCCCAGGTACAACAAGACACCAAAATCACCCCAAGTAAGCCAAAATCACAAAATCAAACCCTCAAAATCACCTCAAGTACGACAAAACTCAAAAATCTCCCCAGCTACAGCAAAACCCCAAAATCACTCTAACTACACTAACCCCCCAAATCACCTAAAGTACGCCAAAATCTCAAAATCAACCCAAGTACGCAATACAAAAACCCCAAAATCACCCCAAATATGCCAAAACACCAAAATCACCCTAGGTACACCAAAACCGCAAGATCACCCCAAGTTTGCCAAAACCCCAAAATCACTCCAGGTACGTCAAAACCACAAAACCACCCCAAGTAGGTCAAAACCACGAAATAACCTTAAGTACGCCAAAACACTAAAATTACCCAAATATGACCAAAATCCAAAATCACCCCAAGTACGCAAAAATCCCAAAATCACTCCAATTACGCCAAAACCCCAAAATCACCCTCAAGTAAGCCAAAACTACAAAATCACTCCAAGTACACCAAAACCCCAAAATCAACCAAGTTAGCCTAAATAATAAAATCTACCCAAGTATGCCAAAACCTGAAAATCAACCCAACTAAGCCAAAATCCCAAAATCACTCTAAGTAAGCCAAAAGCAAGAAATCACCTCAAGTACGTCAAAACCCCAAAATCAACCCAAGTAAGCCAAAACCCAAAATCACCCAAGTATGCTAAAACCCCAAAATAACCCCAAGTACACTAAAATAAAAAAATCACACGAATTGCACCAAAACTCTAAAATCAGTCCAAGTATGACAGAATCCAAAAATCACCCCAAGTAAGCAAAAACCCCAAAATCACACCAAGTACGCCAAAACCCCAAAATCTCCCAAAGTACTCCAAAACCCCAAAATAAGCCCAAGTAAGGCAAAACCTCAAAATCAACCCAAGTACGCCAAAACCCAAAAATCAGCACAAGTAAGCCAAACCCCAAAATAACCCAAAGTACGCCAAAACCCAAAAATCACTCCAAGAAAGCAAAAGTGGTAAAATCACCAAAATACGCCAAAATCAACCGAAAAACGCAAAACCCCAAATTAACCCCAAATACGGCAAAGTCCCAAAGTCACCCAAAATATTCCAAAGCCCCAAAATCACTTCAAGTAAGCCAAACCCCAAAATCACTCCAAGTAAGGCAAAACCCCAAAATTACCCCAAGTATGCCAAAACCACAAATCACCAAAAATACGTCAAAATCGCAAAAATAACTCAAGTACACCAAACCCTCAAAATCAACCAAAGTACGCCAAAACCCCAAAATCACCCTAGTATGCCAAAACCTCAAAATCACACAGGTATACCAAAACCCCAAATACGCGAAAACTCCAAAATAACCTCAAGTATGCCAAAACTCAAAAATTACTTCAAATTAGCCGAAACTAAAAAATTACCCCAAGTACGCTAAAACCCAAAAATCACCCCAAGTACACCAAAGCCCCAAAATTACCATAAGTACGGTAAAACCCCCAAAATCACCCCAAGTACGCCAAAACCCCCCAAATCAGCCCAAGTATGCCAAAACCCCAATTCCTTCAAAACCCCAAAATCACCTCTAGTATGCCAAATTCATAAAATCTCCTCAAGTACACAAAAACTCCTAAATCAACCCAAGTACACCAAAATCCCAAAACAACCTCAATTACGCCAAAATCCCAAAATCATCATAAATTAGCCAAAACCCTAAAATCGCCCCAAGTACGCCAAAACAACAAAATCACACCAATTACGCCAAAATCACAAAATTAACCCAAGTACTCCAAAACCACAAAATCACACCAATTACGCCAAAACCACAAATTTAACCCAAGTACGCCAAACCCTCAAAGTCACCCAAGGTACGCCAAAACCTTAAAATCACCCGAAGTACCTCAAAACCCCAAAATCAACCCAAGTACGCCTAAACAACAAAATTAACCCAAGTACGCCAAAACCTCAAAATCGCTCAAAGTAAACCAAAACCCTAAAATAACCCCAACTACGCAAAAATCCCAAAGTCACCCCAATTACACCAAAATTCAAAAATCACTCCAAATAAGTCAAAACCCCAAAATCAACCCAAATACGTCAAAACCCAAAAATCACCCTAAATACGCAAAAACCCCAAAATCAACCGAAATACGCAAAACCCCAAAATCACCCCAAATACGGCAAAACCCAAAAATCACCCAAAAATACTCTAAAACCCCAAAATCACTTCAGGTAAGCCAAAACCAAAATCACTACAAGTAAGCCAAAACCCCAAACCCTAAAATCACCCCAAGTAAGCAAAAACACAATAATCATTCCAAGTATGCAAAAACTCCGAAGTCACCTAAAGTAAGCGAAAACCCCAAAACCACCAAAGTACGGTAAAACACTAAAATCACCCCAAGTATGCCAAAACCCTAAAATCACCCCTAGTACGCCGACCCCAAAATCACCACAAATAAGCCAGAAGTCCAAAATCAACCCAAATAAGCCAAAACCCCAAAATCACAACAAATACGCCAAAACCGCAAATCACCCCAAGTACGGGAAAATCCCAAGATCACCCCAAGTACACCAAAACCCCAAAATCACCCAAATTACGCCAAAACCAAAAATTCACCCCAAGTACGTCGAAATCGAAACATCACCCCAAGTACGCCAAACCCAAAAATCACTGTAAGTACGCAAAAACCCCAATATCCCAAAAAATAACCCAAAACCCCAAAATCATACCAGATACGCCAAAATCCAAAAATTAGTCCAAATACGTCAAAACCCAAAATTACCCCACATACACCAAAAGCCCAAAATCACCAGAAATAAGCCAAAACCCACAAATCACCCAAGAACGCCAAAACCCCAAAATAACCCAAATACGCAAAAACCCCAAAATCACCCCAGGTACAACAAGACACCAAAATCACCCCAAGTACGCCAAAATCATAAAATCAAACCCTCAAAATCACCTCAAGTACGCAACATTCCCCAAAACACCCCAAGTACGACAAAACCCAAAAATCTCCCCAGCTACGCCAAAACCCAAAAATCACTCGAAGGAACGCCAAAACTCCAAAATAACCCAAAGTACGCCAAAACCACAAAATCACTCTAATTACGCCAAAATCAAAAAATTAACCAAAGTACGCCAAACCCTCAAAATCACCCAAGGTACGCCAAAACCTTAAAATCACCCCAAGTACGCCAAAACCCCAAAATCAACCCAAGTACGCCTAAACAACAAAATTAACCCAAGTACGCCAAAACCTCAAAATCGCTCAAAGTAAACCAAAACCCTAAAATAACCCCAACTATGCAAAAACCCCAAAGTCACCCCAATTACGCCAAAATTCCAAAATCACTCCAAATAAGACAAAACCCCAAAATCACCAAAATGAACCCAAATACGTCAACTCCAAAATCACCCTAAATACGCAAAAACTCCAAAATCAACCGAAATACGAAAAACTCCAAAATCACCCCAAATACGAAAAAAACCCCAAAATCACCCAAAAATACTCCAAAACCCCAAAATGACTTCAGGTAAGCCAAAACCCAAAATCACTACAAATAAGCCAAAACCGCAAATACGCCAAACCCTAATATCACCCCAAGTACGCAAAAACACAATAATCATTCCAAGTGTTCAAAAACTCCAAAATCACCCAAAGTAAGCGAAAACCCCAAAATCACCCAAAGTACGCCAAACACTAAAATCACCCCAAGTATGCCAAAACCCTAAAATCACCCCAAGTACGCCAAACCCCAAAATCACCACAAATAAGCCAGAAGCCCAAAATCAACCAAATAAGCCAAAACCCCAAAATCACCCCAGGTAGTACAAAACCCCAAAATCACCCAAAATACGCCAAAATCGCAAAATCACCCCAAGTACGCGAAAACCCCAAGATCACCCCAAGTATACCAAAACCCCAAAATCACCCAAACTACGCCAAAACCAAAAATTCACCCCAAGTACGCCGAAACCGCAACATCACCCCAAGTACGCCAAACCCAAAAATCACTGTAAGTAAGCAAAAACCCCAATATCACCAAAAATAACCCAAAACCCCAAAACCATCCCAAGTACGACAAAACCCAAAAATCTCCCCAGCTACGCCAAAACCCAAAAATCACTCCAAGTACGCCAAACCTCCCAAATCACCCCAAGTAAGCCCAAACCCCAAAATCACTCCATGTATGCCAAAACCCCAAATACGCCAAACCCCAAAATCACCCCATGTAAGCGAAAACACAAAAATCATCCCAAGAATGCAAAAACCCCAAAATCGCCCCAAGTATGCCAAAACTCCAAAATCACCCCAACTACGCTAAAACGACAAAATCAACAAGAGTAAGCCAAAATCCCGAAATCAACCCAAGTACGCTAAAACCCAAAATCACACCAAGTGCACTGAAACTCAAAAATTATCCCAATTACGCAAAAACCCCAATTACACCAAAATCCCAAAATCACTCCAACTACAACAAAACCTCAAACCCACCCCAAGTAAAAACCCCAAAATCAACCCAAGTACGCTAAAACCCCAAAATCAGTAAAAGTAAGCCAAACCCCGAAATAACCTCAAGTACGCCAAAACCCCACAATCACCCCAAGTAAGCCAAAATCGCAAAATCACCCCAAGTATACAAAAATCGCAGAATCACTCCAAGTACGCCAAAACCCCAAAACTAACCCAAATACGCCAAAACCCGAAAATCAACCGAAATACGCAAAACCCCAATTAAACCAAAACCCCAATATCACCCCAAGTACAACAAAACCCCAAAATCAACCAATTATGCCAAAATCCCAAAATCACCCAAGTACACAAAAACCTCAAAATCACCCAGAGTACGCCAAAACCCCAAAATAACCCCAAGTTCGCCAAAACCCCCAAAATCAACCAAAGTTCACCAAAACCCCAAATTCATCCAAAGTAAGCCAAAACCTCAAATACGGGAAAACCACAAAAAACCCCGAGTACACCAAAACTCTAAAATCACCCAAAGATGCCTAAACCCGAAAATAAGCCCAAGTTCGCAAAACTCCAAAACCACCCCAAGTAAACCTAAACCCAAAAATAACCCAAAGTACACCAAAGCGCCAAAATCACCCCAAGTACGCAAAAACCAAAAAATAACCCAAATACGCCAAAACCAAAATTTGCAAAAATCCCAAAATATTCCAAAACCCCAAAATCTCTCCAAATAAGCAAAAACCACAAAATAACTCCAAGTAAACCAAAACACCAAATACGCCAAAATCCTAAAATAATCTCAAGTCATCCCTAAGACGCCAAAATCCCAAAATCAACCTAAGCAAGCCAAAACACCAAAATCACCCCAAGTAAGCCAAAACCACAAAATCACCCCAACTACGCTAAAACCCAAAAATCACCAAAAGTACACTAAAACCCCAAAATCACCCCAATTACGCCAAAACCACAAGTACACCAAAACCCAAATATCACCCCAAGTACGACAAAATCCCAAAATCATCCAATTATGCCAAAACCCCAAAATCACCCCAAGTACACCAAATCCTCAAAACCACCCAGAGTACGCCAAAACCCCAAAATCACCCCAAGTTCGCCAAAACCCCAAAATCAACCAAAGTACTCCAAAACCCCAAAATTAGCCCAAGGAAGCGAAACACCAAATTCACCCCAATTAATCAAAAATCCCAAATAAGCGAATACCCCAAAATAAACCCAAGTATGCCAAAACTCCAAAATCACCCCAAGTATGCCTAAACCCCAAAATAAGCCCAAGTACGCGAAAACTCCAAAATCACCCATGTACGCCAAAACTCCAAAATCACCACAAGTAACCCTAAACCCCAAAATAATCCAACATACACCAAAGCCCCAAAATCACCCCAAGTACGCAAAAACCAAAAAATAACCCCAAATACGTCAAAACCCAAAATTTGCTAAAATCCCAAAATATTCTAAAACCCCAAAATCACTCCAAATAAGCTAAAACGACAAAATAACTCCAAGTAAACCAAAACCACAAATACGCCAAAATACCAAAATCATATCAAGTCACCCCTAAGACACCAAAACCCCAAAATCACCCTAAGGAAGCCAAAACACCTAAATCACCCCAACTAAGCCCAAACCATAAAATCATCCCAACTACGCTAAATTCCAAAAATCACCGAAAATACACTAAAATCCAAAAATAACCCCAATTACGCCAAAACCCCAACTACACCAAAACCCAAATATCACCCCAAGTACGACAAAACCCCAAAATCACCAATTATGCCAAAACCCGAAAATCACCCCAAGGACACCAAAACCTCAAAATCACCAAGAGTACGCCAAAACCCCAAAATCACCCCAAGTTCTCCAAAACCCCAAAATCAACAAAAGTACGCCAAAACCCCAAAATTAGCCCAAGTAAGCCAAACCCCAAATTCACCCCATGTAAGCCAAAATGCCAAATACACGAAAACCCCAAAATAACCCAAGTACGCCAAAACCCCAATCCCATCGAAACCCCGAAATCACCCTAAGTAAGCTAAAACCCCAAAAACCACCCAAGTACGCCAAAACCCCAAATCACTCCAAGTACAAAAAAACCCTCAAATCACCCCAAGTATGCCAAAACCCCAATCCAATCAAAACCCAAAAATCACCGCAAGTATACCAAATCCTCAAAATCACCCCAAGCAAGCCAAAACCCTAAAATCACCCCAATATGACCAAAACGCCAAAATCAATCAAAGTAAACCAAAACCCCAAAATCACACCAAGTACGCCAAAACCCCAAAATCACCTCAAGTACAACAAAACCCTCAAATCACCCAAAGTATGCCAAAACCCCAATCCCATCAAAACCCCAAAATCACCCCAAGTACACCAAATCCCCAAAATCACCCTAAGTACGCCAAAACCCCAAAATCACCCCAAGTACAACAAAACCCCCAAATCACCCCAACTATGCCAAAACCCCAATCCCATCAAAACCCCAAAATCATCACAAGTACGCCAAATCCTCAAAATCACCCCAAGTAAGCCAAAACCCTAAAATCACCCCAATATGACCAAAACCCCAAAATCACCCCAAGTAAACCAAAACCCTAAAATCTCTCCAAGTACTCCAAAACCCAAAAATCACTCCGATTATGCAAAAAACCCAAAATAACCAAAAATAAGCCAAAAGCACAAAATCAGCACAAGTACGCCAAAAATCCAAAATCACCGGAATTACGCCAAAACCCAAAATAACCCCAAATACGCCACATCACCAAAATCATCCCAGGCATGCCAAAACGCCAAAATCACCCCAAGTATGCCAAAATCACAAAATTACCAAAAGTACGCCAAAATCGCAAAAATAACTCCAAAATCACCCCAAATATGAAAAAACCCAAAAATCACCCAAAAATACTCCAAAACCCCAAAATCACTTCAGGTAAGCCAAAACCCCAAATACGCCAAACCCTAAAATCACCCCCAAGTACGCAAAAACACAATAATCATTCCAAGTGTGCAAAAACTCCAAAATCACCCAAAATAAGCGAAAACCCCAAAATCACCCAAAGTACGCCAAAACACTAAAATCACCCCAAGTATGCCAAAACCCTAAAATCACCCCAAGTACGCCAAACCCCAAAATCACCACAAATAAGCCAGAAGCTCAAAATCAACCAAATAAGCCAAAACCCCAAAATCACCCCAGGTAGTACAAAACCCCAAAATCACCCCAAATACGCCAAAATCGCAAAATTACCCCAAATACGCGAAAACCCCAAGATCACCCCAAGTATACCAAAACCCCAAAATCACCCAAACTACGCCAAAATCAAAAATTCACCCCAAGTACGCCGAAATCGAAACATCACTGATTCGTGTGTGAGTGTGACTCAAAAAGTATATCAATTAAAATTTCCACACTTCGCAATAGAACGAATTCCTTGCAGAATAGGGCTATCGAAAGGAATGGGTATCGAACCTCAAGGACTGTGGTCTGACTGTGTTGGATATAAGGAATTAATTCTAATTAAATTTAATTGGAAAGAGTGCTGATTTTTATATCTAAATTATCTAATGAAGCAATTGAACAAAAGCAAGAAAAACTAAGGAGTGTAGAGAATATAAGATAAGTCTAAGGTAATTGATTTCACCACTAACTTCACAATCAAGGGTCAATTGAACTAACTATGGGGCATCATATCATGCATAAGTGGTGTCGGTGGCTACAAGCTCACCTCCATCCGTCAAGAAGATAACATATGATTAAGGCTAAGTCATGGACTATCTTCGATTGGCATGGGCCATCTGCCTAACTACTCTAATCTAGGGTGCAGTATGGTTCATCTTCTCTAGGCATAATCCATCAAAGCTTTTAATGATATATTCAGTGAAAACCATTGTGTAATAATCACTCTCATGATCACAGAAAATAAGAGGGACGAGTTCAATAACAACAATCAAGTATCTAAGACAAGATAAGAAATCATTGAAACTGAATTTATAAGACTTTTATTGTTCAATTCTATAATAAGAATCCTCTAAATTACACAATCTATGAATGAATACAAAAATCCCCAATAATTAGAACAATCAAACCAGTGATGTTTAGTTAGGGCTCCATCAAAACCCTGGTGGCTGAACTAGCCGCTCATGATACGCCTTGTTCTCCAATGATTCTCTATTCCAAAAGCTCTTCAAAGCTGCTGCCAAGCCTCCCTCAATACAGCCCCAATTTGTCACTTTAAATATCCAAGAGAATACATCAAAGTCCTAATCCAATTAGGAATAAATTAGGTTTTCCCGCAGCACTAATCAGGTGGGTTTTTTCTGCTGACTTCGGCCCAACTTTTGACCCACTATAAGTCCGATTTACGGAATTTTCGTGAAATACAAAAGTGTGCAGAATCAAATTTCGTTCAACCTTACGCGAGAATTAAGTCAATTTAAGGCTCGGAAATAAGACTTCTGGTCTATTTTCCAAAACGGGATTAAGACTGTATTATGCGCAGATTTGGGCTTCAGGCCCGAAACCTTCTTAAGCAGCTGTAATTCTCTTGGACCTCTTTCTTGGGCTGATTTGAGTTGAAATAAATGGTTGAGTGAATCTCCTTTGATGTAGGCTTCATCTCACCATCTTGGATGTCATCTTTAAAAGCCCAAAATCCTGGTTTTAACTGAAATAATCATTAAGGCCCTGAAAATACAGAAAACACTAAAACGAAGTAAAATAACAAAATAATGTATCACTAAGAGAATAAAATACATAAGTTAAGAGACTAGAATGCGTAACATTCAACGCCTATCAATCACCCCAAGTACGCCAAACCGAAAAATCACTGTAAATACGCAAAAACCCCAATATCACAAAAAATAACCCAAAACCCCAAAACCATCCCAGATACGCCAAAACCCAAAAATTAGTCCAAATACGTCAAAACCCAAAATCACCCCAGATACACCAAAAGCCCAAAATCACCAGAAATAAGCCGAAACCCACAAATCACCCCAAAAACACCAAAACCCCAAAATAACCCAAATACTCAAAACCTCAAAATCACCCCAGGTACAACAAGACACCAAAATCACCCCAAGTAGGCTAAAATAACAAAATCAAACCCTCAAAATCACCTCAAGTACGTAAAATTCACCAAAACACCCCAAGTACGACAAAACCCAAAAATCGCCCCAGTTACGACAAAACCCCAAAATCATCCCAAATACGCAAAATAAAAACCCCAAAATCACCCCAAATATGCCAAAACACCTAAATCACCCTAGGTACACCAAAATCGCAAAATCAACCCAAGTTCGCCAAAATCCCAAAATCACTCCAAGTACGTCAAAACCACAAAACCACTCCAAGTAGGCCAAAACCACGAAATAACCTCAAGTACGCATAAACACTAAAATTACCCTAATATGACCAAAACCCAAAATCACCCCAAGTACGCCAAAACCCCAAAATCACCCCAAGTAAGCCAAAACTCCAAAATCACCCCAAGTAAGCCAAAACTACAAAATCACTCCAAGTAAACCAAAACCCCAAAATAACCCAAATACGCAAAACCCAAAAATCACCCCAGGTACAACAAGACACCAAAATCACCCCAGGTAGTACAAATCCCCAAAATCACCCCAAATAAGCCAAAACCGCAAAATCACCCCAAGTACGCGAAAACCCCAAGATCACCCCAAGTACACGAAAACTCCAAAATCACCCAAACTACGCCAAAACCAAAAATTCACCCCAAGTACGCCGAAATCGCAACATCACCCCAAGTACGCCAAACCCAAAAATCACTGTAAGTACGCAAAAACCCCAATATCACAAAAAATAACCCAAAACCCCAAAACCATCCCAGATACACCAAAACCCAAAAATCAGTCCAAATACGTCAAAACCCAAAATCACCCCACATACACCAAAAGCCCAAAATCACCAGAAATAAGCCAAATACGCAAAAACCCCAAAATCACCCCAGGTACAACAAGATACCAAAATCACCCCAAATAGGTCAAAATCACAAAATCAAACCCTCAAAATCACCTCAAGTACGCAAAATTCCCAAAAACACCCCAAATACGACAAAACCCAAAAATCTCCCCAGCTACGCCAAAACCCCAAAATCACTCCAAGTACACCAAACCCCCTAAATCACCCCAAGTACGCTAAAACCCCAAAATTAACCCAAGTACGCAAAATAAAAATCCCAAAATCACCCCAAATATGCCAAAACACCTAAATCACCCCAGGTACACCAAAATCGCAAAATCACCCCAAGTTCACCAAATCACCAAAATCACTCCAGGTACGTCAAAACCACAAAACCACCCCAAGTAGGCCAAAATCACGAAATAACCTCAAGTACGCCAAAACCCTAAAATCTCCCAAAGTACTCCAAAACCCCAAAATCAGCCCAAGTAAGGCAAAACCCCAAAATCAGCCCAAGTACGCCAAAACCCAAAAATCAGCACAAGTAAGCCAAACCCCGAAATAACCCAAAGTACGTCAAAACCCCAAAATCACTCCAAGTACGCAAAATTGGAAAAATCACCCAAATACGCCAAAACCCCAAAATCACCTGAAATACGCAAAATCTCAAATTAACCCCAAATACGGCAAAATCACAAAATCACCCAAAATATTCCAAAACTCCAAAATCACTTCAAGTAAACCAAACCCCAAAATCACTCCAAGTAAGCCAAAACCCCAAATACGCCAAACCCCAAAATCACCCCAAGTAAGCCAAAACACAATAATCATCCCAAGTATGCAAAAATTCCAAAATCAACCCAACTATGCCAAAACTCCAAAACCACCCCAACCATGCTAATGACAAAATCACCCAGAGTAACCCAAAATCCCAAAATCAACCCAAGTACGCTAAAACCCAAAATCACCCCAAGTACACTGAAACCCAAAAATTACCCCAATTACGCCAAAACCCCAATTACACCAAAATCGCAAACTCACTCCAACTACGACAAAACCCAAAAATCACCCCAAGTAAGCAAAAACCCCAAAATCAACCCAAGTACGCCAAAACCCAAAATCAGCCAAAGTAAGACAAACCCCGAAATAACCTCAAGTAAGCCGAAACCCCAAAATCACCCCAAATAAGCCAAAATCAAAAAATCACCCCAAGTATGCAAAAATCGCAGAATCAGTCCAAGTACGCCAAAACCCCAAAATCAACCCAAATACGCCAAAACCAAAATCACCCTAAATAAGTCAAAACCCCAAAATCAACCGAAATACACAAAACCCCAATTACACCAAAACACCAATATCACCCCAAGTACGACAAAACCTCAAAATCAACCAATTATGCCATAATCCCAAAATAACCCCAAGTACACCAAAACCTCAAAATCACCCAGACGACGCCAAAACCCCAAAATTATCCCAAGTTCGCAAAAACCCCAAAATTACCCCAAGTTCGCCAAAACCCCAAAATCAACAAAAGGTCGCCAAAACCCCAAATTCACCCCAAGTAAGCCAAAACCCCAAATATGTGAAAACCCCAAAAAACCCCAAGTATGCCAAAACACCAAAATCACCCAAGGACGCCTAAACCCCAAAATAAGCCCAAGTACGCGAAACTCCAAAATCACCCCAAGTACGCCAAAACCTAAAAATCACCCAGAGTACGTGAAAACCCCAACATCACCCCAAGTTCACCAAAATCCCAAAATCAACCAAAGTACGCCAAAACCCCAAAATTAGCCCAAGTAAGCCAAACCCCAAAGTCACCCTAGGTAATCCAAAACCTCAAATAAGCGAAAACCCAAAAATAACCCCAAGTATGCCAAAACTCCAAAATCACCCCAAGTACGCCTAAACCCCAAAATAAGCCCAAGTACGCAAAAATTCTAAAATCACCCCAAGTACGCCAAAACTCCAAAATCACCCCAAGTAACCCTAAACCCCAAAATAACCCAACGTACACCAAAGCCCCAAAATCACCCAAAGTACGCAAAAATTAAAAAATAACCCCAAATACGCGAAAATCCAAACTTTGCAAAAATCCCAAAATATTTCAAAACCCCAAAATCACTCCAAATAAGCTAAATCCACCAAAATAACTCCAAGTAAACCAAAACCCCAAATACGCCAAAATCTCAAAATCATCTCAAGTCATCCCTAAGACGCCAAAAGCCTAAAATCACCCTAAGTAAGCCAAAACACCAAAATCACCCCAAGTAAGCGAAAACCACAAAATCACCCCCAACTACGCTAAACCCCCAAAATAACCCAAAGTACACTAAAAAAATAACCCATGTACCCCAAAACTCCAAATTCACCACAAGGATGCCTAAACCCAAAAATAAGCCCAAGTACGCGAAAACCTCAAAATCACCCAAGTACGGCAAAACCCCAAAATCACCCCAAGTAACCCTAAACCCCAAAATAACCAAAAGTACACCAAAGCCCCAAAATCATCCCAAGTATGCAAAAACCAAAAAATAACCTCAAATACACCAAAACTCAAAATTTGTCAAAATCCCAAAATATTCCAAAACCCCAAAGTCACTCCAAATAAGCTAAACCGACAAAATAACTCCAAGTAAACCAAAACCCCAAATACACCATAATCCCAAAATCATCTCAAGTCACCCCTAGGACGCCAAAACCTCAAAATCAGCCTAAGTAAGCCAAAACACATAAATCACCCCAAGTAAGCCAAAACTAAAAAATCACCCCAACTACACTAAAACCCAAAAATCACCCAAAATACACTAAAACCCAAAAATCACCCCAATTACGCCAAAACCCCAAATACACCAAAACCCTGATATCGTCCCAAGTACGACAAAACTCCAAAAACACCCAATTATGCTAAAACCTCAAAATCACCCCAAGTACACCAAAACCTGAAAATCACCCAGAGTACGCCAAAACCCCAAAATCACCCCATGTTAGCCTAAACCCCAAAATCAGCTAAAGTACGGTAAAACCCCAAAATTAACCCAAGTAAGCCAAACCCCAAATTCACCGCAATTAAGCCAAAACCCACAATACGCGAAAACCCCAAAATAACCCTAAGTACGCCAAAATCACCCAAAATACGCCAAAACCCCAAAATTAGCCCAAGTAAGCCAAATCTCGAACTCACCCCATGTAAGCCGAAACCCCAACTACGCAAAAATCCCAAAATAACCCAAAGTATGCTAAAACCCCAATCCCATCAAAACCCCAAATCACCCCAAGTACGCTAAAACTCCAAAAATCACCCCAAGTACGCCAAACCCCAAAATTACCCCAAAAACAACAAAATCCTAAAATCACCCCAAGTATGCCAAAACCCCAAAATGACAGTAAGTACGCCAAATCCTCAAAATCAACCCAAGTAAGCCAAAACCCTAAAATCACCCCAATATGACCAAAATTCGAAAATCACCCCAAGTAAACCAAAACCCCAAAATCACATCAAAACCCCAAAAGCACGAAATCCCCCCAAGTACACCAAAGCCCCAAAATCACAACAAGTAGGCCAAAACCCCAAATTACCCCAAGTACAACAAAACCCCCAAATCACCCCAAGTATGCCAAAACCCCAATCCCATCAAAACCCAAAATAACCCCAAGTACGCTAAAACCCCAAAATCCCCCAAGTACACCAAAGCCCCAAAATCACCCCAAGTAGGCCAAAACATCACAATTACCTCAAGTACAACAAAACCCCCAAATCACCCCAAGTGTGCCAAAACCCAATCCCATCAAAACCCAAAAATCATCGCAAGTACGCCAAATCCTCAAAATCATCCCAACTA
The DNA here is from genome assembly GCA_026545225.1 of Cornus controversa. Taxonomy (NCBI): domain Eukaryota; kingdom Viridiplantae; phylum Streptophyta; class Magnoliopsida; order Cornales; family Cornaceae; genus Cornus; species Cornus controversa. The sequence continues at coordinate 104,860,479 of CM048846.1, read as the reverse complement.
AGCCAAAACACTAAAATCACCCCAATATGACCAAAACTCCAAAATCACCCCAAGTAAACCAAAACCCAAAATCACCCAAAGTACTCCAAAACCCAAAAATCACTCCGATTATGCAAAAACTTTCAAATAACCAAAAATAAGCCAAAACCACAAAATCAGCACAAGTACGCCAAAAACCCGAAATCACCCCAATTACGCCAAAACCCAAAATAACCCCAAATACGCACTGTCACCAAAATCATCCCAGGCACACCAAAACATCAAAATCACCCGAAGTACGCCAAAACCACAAAAATAACTCAAGTACGCCAAACCCTCAAAATCACCCAAACTATGCCAAAACCCCGAAACCACCTATGTACGCCAAAACTCCATAACCACCCCAAGTAACCCTAAAATCCAAAATAACCCAACGTACACCAAAGCCCCAAAATCACCCCAAGTACACAAATGAAAAAATAACCCAAATACGCCAAAACCCAAAATTTGCCAAAATCCCAAAATATTTTAAAACCCCAAAATCACTCCCAATAAGCTAAAACCACAAAATAACTCCAACTAAACCAAAACCCCAAATACGCCAAAATCCCAAATTCATCTCAAGCCATCCCTAAGACGCCAAAACCTAAAAATCACAGTAAGTAAACCAAAACACGTAAATCACCCCAACTACCCAAAATCACAAAATCACCACAACTACGCTAAAACCCAAAAATCACCCAAAGTACACTAAAATCCAAAAATCACCGCAAATACGCCAAAACCCCAATTACACCAAAATCTCAATATCACCCCAAGTAAGACAAAACTCCAAAATCACCAATTATGCCAATACATCAAAATTATCCCAAGTACACCAAAACCTCAAAATCACCCAGAGTACGCAAAAACTCCAAAATCACCCAAAGTACACCAAAACCCCAAAATCAATAAAAGTAAGCCAAACCACAAATTCACCCCAAGGAAGCCAAAACGCCCAATACGCGAAAACCCCAAAATAACCTCAAGTATGCCGAAACCCCAATACCATCAAAACCTCGAAATCACCCCAAGTACACCAAAGCCCCAAAATCACCCCAACTACACCAAAATCCCAAAATCACCCAAAGTACAACAAAACCCCCAAATCACCCCAACTATGCCAAAACCACAATCCCATCGAAACCCCAAAATCACAGCAAGTACGCCAAATCTTCAAAATCACCCTAAGTAAGCCAAAACCCAAAAATCACCCCAATATGACCAAAACCCAAAAATCACCCCAAGTAACCAAAACCCCAAAATCTCCCCAAGTACTCCAAAACCCAAAAATCATTCCGATTATGAAAAAACCCCAAAATAACCAAAAATAAGCCAAAAGCACAAAATTAGCACAAGTATGCCAAAAACCCGAAATCACCCAATTACGCCAAAACCCAAAATAACCCTAAATACACAATATCACCAAAATCATCCCAGGCACTCCAAAATCCAAAATCACCCCAAGTATGCCAAAATCACAAAATCACAAAAAGTACGCCAAAACCGCAAAAATAACTCAAGTACGCCAAACCCTCAAATCACCCTAAGTAAGCCGAAACACCAAAATCAACCAAACTACGCTAAAATCCAAAAATCACCCAAAGTACGCTAAAACCCAAAAATCACCCCAATTACGCCAAAACCCCAATATCAGCCCAAGTATGACAAAACCCCAAAGTCACCCAATTATGCCAAAACATCAAAATCACCTCAAGTACACCAAAACCTCAAAACCACCCAGAGTATGCCAAAACCCCAAAATTACCCCAAGCTCGCCAAAACCCCAAAATCAACTAAAGTACGCCAAAACCCCAAAATTAGACCAAATAAGCGGAACCCCAATTTCACCCCATGTAAGCCAAAACGGCAAATACGCGAAACCCCAAAATAACTCCAAGTATGCGAAAATCCAGTCCCATCAAAACCCCGAAATCACCCCCAGTACAGTAAAACCCCAAAAATCACCCCCAACTACCCAAAACCCCAAAATCACCCCAAGTAAACCAAAACACTCAAATCACCCCAAGTATGCCAAAACCCCAATCCCATCAAAACCCAAAAATCACCGCAAGTATACCAAATCTTCAAAATCAACCCAAGTAAGCCAAAACCCTAAAATCACCCCAATATGACTAAAACGCCAAAATCACCCCAAATAAACCAAAACCCTCAAATCACCCCAAGTATGCCAAAACCCCAATCCCATCAAAACCCAAAAATCACCGCAAGTATACCAAATCTTCAAAATCAACCCAAGTAAGCCAAAACCCTAAAATCACCCCAATATGACTAAAACGCCAAAATCACCCCAAGTAAACCAAAATCAGAAAATCACACCAAGTACGCCAAAACCCCAAAATCACCCCAAGTACAACAAAACCCTCAAATCACCCCAAGTATGCCAAAATCCCAATCCCACCAAAATCCAAAAATCACCGCAAGTATACCAAATCCTCAAAATCACCCCAAGTAAGCCAAAACCCTAAAATCACCCCAATATGACCAAAACGCCAAAATCACTCCAAGTAAACCAAAACCCGAAAATCACACCAAGTACGCCAAAACCCCAAAATCACCCCAAGTACAACAAAACCCTCAAATCACCCCAAGTATGCCAAAACCCCAAAATCACCCCAAGTACAACAAAACCCTCAAATCACCCCAAGTATGCCAAAACCCCAATCCCATCAAAACCCCAAAATCACCCCAACTACAATAAAACCCCAAAATCACCGCAAGTATGCCAAAACCCCAATCCCATCAAAACCCCAAAATCACCGCAAGTACACCAAATCCTCAAAATCACCCGAAGTAAGCCAAAACCAAAAAATCACTCCAAGTAAACCAAAATCCCAAAATCTCTCCAAGTACTCCAAAACCCAAAAATCACTCCGATTATGCAAAAACCCAAAAATAACCAAAAATAGGGCAAAACCACAAAATCAGCACAAGTACGTCAAAAACCCAAAATTACCCAAATTTACGCCAAAACCAAAAATAACCCCAAATACGCCATATCACCAAAATCATCTCAGGCATGCCAAAACCCCAAAATCACCCCAAGTATGCCAAAACCACAAAATCATCAAAAGTACGCCAAAACCGCAAAAATAACACAAGTACGCCAAACCCTCAAAATCACCCAAAGTAAGCAAAAACCCCAAAATCACCCAAGTACGCCAAAACCTAAAAATCACCCAGGTAAAATCCTGGCAAGTACGCCAAATCCCCAAAATCACCCCAAGTAAGCCAAAACCCTAAAATCAGCCCAATGCGACCACAATCACAAAATCACCCCAAGTAAACCAAAACCCCAAAATCTCCCCAAGTACTCCAAAACCCTAAGATCACTCCGATTATGCAAAAACCCCAAAATAACAAAAATAAGCCAAAAGCACAAAATCAGCGCAAGTACGCCAAAAATCCAAAATCACACCAATTAAGCCAAAACCCAAAATAACCCCAAATACGCCATATCACCAAAATCATCCCAGGCACACCAAAACCCCAAAATCACCCCAAGTATGCCAAAACCACAAAATCACCAAAAGTGTGCCAAAACCGCAAAATAACTCAAGTACACCAAACCCTCAAAATCACCCTAAGTAAGCCAAAACACCAAAATCACCCCAACTACGCTAAAATCCAAAAATCACCTAAAGTACGCTAAAACCCAAAAATCACCCCAATTACGTCAAAACCCCAATATCACCACAGGTACGGCAAAACCCCAAAATCACCCAATTATGTCAAAACATCAAAATCACCCCAAGTACAGCAAAACCTCAAAACCACCCAGAGTACGCCAAAACCCGAAAATCAACCAAGTTCGCCAAAACCCCAAAATCAACTAAAGTACGCCAAAATTCCAAAATTAGCCCAAGTAAGCCGAACCCCAATTTCACCCCATGTAAGCCAAAACACCAAATACGCGAAAATCCCAAAATAATCCTAACTATGCGAAAACCCCAATCCCATCAAAACCCCGAAATCACCCGACATACGCCAAAATTCCAAAAATCACCCCAACTACCCAAAACCCCAAGTACAACAAAACCCTCAAATCACCCAAAGTATGCCGAAACCCCAATCCCATCAAAACCCAAAAATCACCTCAAGTATACCAAATCCTGAAAATCACCCCAAGTAAGCCAAAATCCTAAAATCACCCCAATATTACCAAAACGCCAAAATCACCCCAAGTAACCAAAACCTTAAAATCACACCAAGAACGCCAAAAACCAAAAATCACCCAAAGTACAACAAAATCCTCAAATCACCTCCAAGTATGCCAAAACCCCAATCCCATCGAAACCCCAAAATCACCCCAAGTACGCTAAAACCCCAAAATCCCACCAAGTACACCAAAGCCCCAAAATCACCCCAAGTACGTCAAAACTCCAAAATCACCCCAAGTACAACAAAACCCAATATCAGCTCAAGTATGCCAAAACCTCAATCCCATCAAAACCCCAAAATCACCGCAGGTACGCCAAATCCCCTAATTCACCCCAAGTAAGCCAAAACCCTAAAATCACCCCAATATGACCAAAGCCCCAAAATCACCCAAGTACGCCAAAATCGCAAAATCACCCCAAGTACGCGAAAACCCAAAAATCACTCCGATTATGTAAAAACCCCAAAATAACCAAAAATAAGCCAAAACCACAAAATCAGCACAAGTACGCCAAAAACCAGAAATCACCCAAATTAAGCTAAAACCCAAAATAACACCAAATACGCCATTTCACCAAAATAATCCCAGGCACGCCAAAACCCTAAAATCACCCCAAGTACGCCAAAACCACAAAATCACCAAAAGTACGCCAAAACCGCAAAAATAACTCAAGTACGCCAAACCCTCAAAATCACCCAAAGTAGGCCAAAATCCCAAAATCACCCAAGTACGCCAAAACCTCAAAATCACCCTAGTATACCCAAACCCCAAATACGCGAATACTCCAAAATAACTTCAAGTATGCCAAAACTCAAAAATCACCTCAAATTAGCCGAAACTAAAAAATTACCCCAAGTACGCTAAAACCCCAAAATCACCCCAAGTACACCAAAGCCCCAAAATCACCCAAAGTACGGCAAAACCCCTCATATCACCCCAAGTACGCCAAAACCCCCCAAATAACCCCAAGTATGCCAAAACCCCAATTCCTTCAAAACCCCATACTCACCCCAAATACGACAAAACCCCAAAATCACATCAACTACGCCAAATCCCTAAAATCACCCCAAGTACACAAAAACTCCTAAATCAACCCATGTACACCAAAATCCCAAAACAACCCAAATTACGCCAAAATCCCAAAATAAACATAAATTAGCCAAAACCCAAAAATCACCCCAATTAGGCCAAAACCACAAAACAACCCCAAATACGTCATATCACAAAAATCACCCCAGAAACGCCAAAACCCCAAAATAACCCCAAGTATGCCAAAACCAGAAAATCACAACAATTACGCCAAAACCACAAAATTAACCCAAGTACGCCAAATCCTCAAAATCAACCAAAGTACGCCAAAACCCCAAAATTAGCCAAAGTAAGCCATACCCCAAAGTCACCCTAGGTAATCCAAAACCCCAAATACGCGAAAATCCCAAAATAACCCTAAGTATGCCAAAACTCCAAAATCACCCCAAGTATGCCTAAACCCCAAAAAAAGCCCAAGTACGCGAAAACTCCAAAATCACCCACAGTACGCCAAAATTCCAAATCACCCCAAGTAACCCTAATCCCCAAAATAACCCAACGTACACCAAAGCCCCAAAATGACCTAAAGTACACAGTAACCAAAAAATAACCCCAAATACACAAAAACCACGAAATAACTACAAGTAAACGAAAACCCAAATACGCCAAAATCCCAAAATCATCTCAAGTCACCCCTAAGACGCCAAAACCCCAAAATCACCCTAAGTAAGCCAAAACACCTAAATCGTCCCAAGTAAGCCAAAACCATAAATTCATCCCAACTAAGCTAAAACCCAAAAATCACCCAAAATACACTAAAACCCAAAAATTACCCCAATTACGTCAAAACCACAATTACACCAAAACCCCAATATCACCCCAAGTAAGACAAAACCCCAAAATCACCAATTATGCCAATACATCAAAATCACCACAAGTGCACCAAAACTTCTAAACAACCCAGAGCACGCCAAAACCCCAAAATCAACCAAAGTACGCCAAAACCCCAAAATTAGCCCAAGTAAGCCAAACCCCAAATTCACCCCAAGTAAGCCAAAACGCCAAATACGCGAAAACACCAAAATAACCCCAAGTATGCCAAAATCCCAATCCCATCAAAACCTCGAAATCACCCCAAGTATGCCAAAACCACAAAATCACCAAAAGTAAACAAAAAAATGAAAAAAACTCAAATACGCCAAACCCTCAAAATCACCCTCAGTAAGCCAAAACACCAAAATTACCCCAACTACGCTAAAATTCAAAAATCACCCAAAGTACGCTAAAACCCAAAAATCACCCCAATTACGACAAAACCCCAATATCACCCCAGGTACGACAAAACCCCAAAATCACCCAATTATGTCAAAACATCAAAATCACCCCAAGTACACCAAAAGCTCAAAACCACCCAGAGTACGCCAAAGCCCAAAAATCACCCCAAGTTCGCCAAAACCCTAAAATCACCCCAATGTGACCAAAACCCCAAAATCACCCCAAGTAAACCAAAACCCCAAAATCTCCCCAAGTACTCCAAAACCCAAAAATCACTCCGATTATGCAAAAACCCCAAAATTACCAAAAATAAGCCAAAACCAAAAAATCAGCACAAGTACGCCAAAAACCCGAAATCAACCAAATTACGCCAAAACCCAAAATAACCCCAAATAAGCCATATCACCAAAATCATCCCAGGCATGCCAAAGCCCCAAAATCACCTCAAGTATGCCAAAACCACAAAATCACCGAAAGTACGCAAAACCGCAAAAATAACTCAAGTATCCCAAACCCTCAAAATCACCCAAAGTACGCCAAAACCTAAACCCTAAACCCCAAAATCACCTAAGTACGCCAAAACCTCAAAATCACCCTAGTAGACCAAAACCCCAAATACGCGAATACTCCAAAATAACTTCAAGTATGCCAAAACTCAAAAATCACCTCAAATTAGCCGAAACTAA